>CAUYSK010040128.1:0-13668 GCA_963575035.1 Avahi laniger | reverse complement strand
TGGGAAAACAATCACATAATTAGATTAAGTACTCGGTGCAGGACTTGATGTAAGCTTTCAGTGAACATGTGAAGTATTAATATTACTCGGTGTAAGCATTAAAACAAAAATAATATATTTGAGGCACCACAGAAATCAAAGGAATTCTGAAACATAACAATGAGACCATTTTTCCTAGTCATTTCTGAAGCATAATATGCTGATGATATTCTTATAACTGAGAAACAATTCTTTATCTAAACCTGTGGAAGAAAAACATTGTCTCATTTTTTTAATCTGAATTAATAATTGTACCCAAAAATCTCTCCCTTTTCATCTGTTAGGTCTCAGCGGAGATAACTAGTTTGATGGAAAAAAGTATTAATACATATATACATGGCACTTTGAAGTTTCTAGTCTTAAAGTACGTATCTGCATTTAATCATACAGCTATAAATAAGAAAGTTTTCATTTTACCTAGATATGGTAAACTGTGCCCAAAGCGACAGTGAGCCTCAGATACGGATTCCTCATAGCCTGTTGATACTATGATCGCAGATCCCAGTCTGACCTTCAATTCAACATGCACAAAACAAAAGCAGTATCCCCATTCCCTTGGCCCACAATGTTAGTTTGATTTCTCACATAACCCAGCACCAAGGCATGTTTGACATGCGAGACTTCGTTGGGAGAAACACCTGTGAAGACAATGGCGGAGGAGAGGCACTGGTAGGGGAACTTCAGCTCCTGCCGCCGGTCAGGCAGCTGGGGAAGGAGGGGAAGGAAAGAGGGATGAGGAAGTAAAAGTCTCAGACTATGGTGCGGTTCTAAGGATGACTCTACCGAGCCCATGAAGAGCCCTGGAGCCAATTCTCCACTAGCCCGGCCCTCGTCCCTCACACCCCCACCCGCTCCTTCTCACTGCTCAGCTGGGGATGGCCTGGGCAGGCGCTGCTTTCCAGGAACACAATAGTGCAGTGGGATGGGCGCTCCGAGCTGTCGTTCAAATGCACTCCTCAGAACAGCACGTCTCTGTGGCTGCAAACCCACCATACTCCTCTTCTGCATTGCTCAATTCACAGTTCACCTAGCAACCAGGTTATAAACCTCAAATTTGTGTCTGGCTCTGCCTGCCGCACCCTTCAGGTATGATCTTGAATCTGTCCCTCTGTTTGCATGTCACCTGCAGCCTTAGGGTCAGAGATTCTGCTGGTCGCCAGGACTGTGACAATAGCCTGTTCATTTATTCTATAGCGTTTATTATCTCAAAACATCTTCAGTGATGCCTCCCATCAAACATGTCAGAAAAATTCTAAGATATAATATTTTCTGATACTTTCATTCTGTTCTTCTGCTATGCACCACTTAGTCTGGCTAATTCTTCTCTTATACTTATTTTATCATTTACAGGCCTAGATTTCTGGTTTAGACATAACATCTCTTCTGAAATATACCAAGGGGAGTCTAATTACCCACAGCGCTTCCGGGTTCTTCCAGGTGACCTGTATTCAACACCGACCCCAGAGTTCCCTAACTGATATATAGACCATAGCCCTTCCTCACTCATTCCATTGCTTCCAGTGAGTACATGGAAAAGACACCCCTTAGCCTGTCATTCAATTTTACTCATACTTTTCTTTGACCAATCTTTCACAGCCTCCTCTCACCACTCACCAAACCTACCAACATTCTAACCCCAGATCAGACCCCCGTGGCTTCCGAGGCAGGCAGGCACCACAGATCAGAGAGCATACAGCAGCCAGGGCTGTGAGAAAGTGTCTCCTCACTTAGAGGAATTGGGCTGAATTTTTAAAAAGCCATTGCTTGTCAGACTCAACACGGTTGTGAGCCAAACTCAGTGCAAAGTGCCAGTTCCCACCAAGATGGCGAGCTGGTCTGTACTGTGGTCCCAGAATCCAGGGCAGAGAAACCAGAGAAACCAGTGGGTACAACAGACTCCATGAACCACGGAAAATTCTTGAGAGCTGAGTAATTAAAATCTCCCTTGATCTGAGGGATGAAGGAGGTGAGACAAAAGGCAGCCTAGCACAACACTGAGAGATTAGTGGGGAGAAAATCTCTTGTTCTTCCCCTGTGTCACAATGAGGAAATGTTTGTCTGATCCTGCTTTGTGGAAATCTGCAGCAGTGGCGAAACACTGAGGTATTTGTGTCCTGTGAGAAACATCAGAGCTTCTGAGAAACGTGTAGAGATGGAAGCCGTGTTGATAAAGCTAGGTCTGACCTGACCTACCACCTTGGACCTTCACCCTCTGCCTGTGTCCCCTTAAACCACTAGAAAAAGAGACTGAATCCAACTCAGGCTGTTTACCTTAAGAGTATAAAAACAATTTAAAGGGGACAATTTGACCAAAGAATCACCTACCATGTTGGTAGCAAAAGCAGTGATTAACACATCCTTCTTTAAGTTGATAGATCTGAAACAAGCCCAGTGCTGGCTATTGGCCCTTACTCCAAACACATTGCAAGACAGTGTGGTGATAACCAGAGGACATGCACTATCAGATCAAAATAACTAAATAATTGAGAAACATACTTGCTTTAAAAACTTACAAATAATTTGATCAGGTCCCATTTATTTATTTTGTTGTTACTATGATTGCCTTTGGGGGCTTCTTCATAAATTCTTTCCCTAGGTCAATGTCTATAAGAGTTTTTACAACATTTTCTTCTATAATTCTTATAGTTTCATGCCTTAGGTTTAAGTCGGTTACCCACTGTGAGTTGATTTTTGTGAGAGGTGAGAGGTATGGATCCTGTTTTCAGTCTTCCACATGTGGCTATCCAATTTTTCCAGTACCATTTACTGAATAAAGATTCTTTTCCCCAGTGTATGTTTTTGTCTGCTTTGTCAAAGATTAGATGGCTATGTGAGGATGGTTTTATATTTGGGTTCTCAGTTCTGTTCCATTGTACTATGTCTCTGTTCTTGTTCCAGTATCTTGCTGTTTTAATTACTATAGCCTTGTAGTATAGCTTGAAGTCTGGTAAAGAGATGCTTCCCAATTTGCTCTTTTTGCTTAAGATTGCTTTTGCTATACAGGGACTTTTCTGCTTCCATATGAAGTGTAAAATTATTTTTTATAGATCTGTGAAAAATGATGTTGGTATTTTAATAGGAATTGTATTGAACCTGTAGATCACTTTGGGTAGTATAGACATTTTAACAATGTTTATTCTGCTGATCCATGAGCATTGTATGGTTTTCCATCTATTTACGTCCTCTGCTATTTCCTTCCTCAGTGTTTCATAGTTCTCCCTGTAGAGGTCTTTTACCACCTTAGTTAAATATATTCCTGGGAATTTTATTTTCTTTGTTGCTACTGTGAAGGGTATTGAGTCTTTGATTTGGTTCTCAGTTTGACAGTTGTTGGCGTATAGGAGTGCTACTTATTTCTATACATTGATGTTGTAACCTGAGACTTTGCTGAATTTGTTTATCAATTCCAGTAGTCTCATGGCAGAATCTTTGGAGTTTTCTACATATAAGATCATATCATCAGCAAAGAGCAATAGTTTGACATTTTCTGCCCGCATTTGGATGCCCTTGATTTCCTTCTCTTGTCTGATTGCTCTGGCTAGGACTACCAGCACTCTGTTGAATAGAAGCAGTGATAGAGGGAAAATTTGTCTGGTTCCAGTTCTAAGCAGGAATGTTTTCAATTTTTCCCCATTCAGTGTGATGTTAACTGTGGGTTTCTCATATATGGCTTGTATTATTTTTAGGTAAGCCCCATCGATGCCTATTTTTTTGTTAAAAATTCTTATCATAAAAGGGTGCTGAATTTTGTTGAGTGCTTTCTGTGTCTATTGAGAGGATCATACAGTCTTTGTTTTTGCTTGTATTTATGTGGTGAATTACATTTATAGATGTTCATATGTTGAACCATCCCTGCATCTCTGGGATGAAGCCCACTTGGTAGTGATGGATTATTTGTTTGGTAAGCACCTGAATTTGGTTTGCTAGGATTTTTTTGAGAATTTTTGCATCTACATTCATAAGGGATATTGGTCTGTAGTTTTCCTTTTTTGTTGCATCCTTTCCTGGTTTCGGTATCAAGATGATGTTGGCTGCATAAAACTTGTTCGGGAGGACTCCTTCCTTTTCAGTGGTGTGGAATGATTTCTGCAGGATAGGCACCAGTTCTTCTTTGTAGGTCTGGTAAAATTCAGGTGCAAAGCCATCTGGTCCAGGACTTTTTTTTTTTTTAGGATGGTTTTTTATTTTTGCTTCAATTTTGGTCATTGATTTTGGTCTGTTCAAGAATTCTATCTCTTCCTGATTGAGCCTAGGGAGGCTGTGTGTTTCTAAGAATTTGTCTATTTCCTCCACATTTTCAAGCTTATGTTCATAGAGGTTTTTATAGTATTCATACATGATATTTTGTATTTCCCTGGTATCAACTGTAATTTCTCCTTTTTCATTCCTTTTTAGGCTTATTAGAGTCCTTTCTTCTCTGCTTCTCATTAATCTAGCAAGAGGTGTGTACTATCCAAAGGAAAAAAGACATTCTTTAAAAAAGACATGTGCACTCAAATGTTTATAGCAGCACAATTCACAATTGCAAAGATATGGAAACAACCCAAGTGCTCATCAGTACATGAGTGGATTAATAAAATGTGGTATATGTATACCATGGAGTTTTACTCAGCCACAAAAAACAAAGGTGATGTAGCACCTCTTGTATTATCCTGGATAGAGCTGGAGCCCATTCTACTAAGTGAAATATCACAAGAATGGAAAAACAAGATCACATGTACTCACCATCGAATTGGTATTAACTGATCAACACTTATATGCACACATGGTAATAACATTCATTGGATGTCAGGCAGGTAGGAGGGGGAAGATCAGGAGATAAGTATATTCACAACTAATGAATGCAGTGTGGACCATCTGGGAGATGGACACACTTGAAGCTCTGACTCAGACAGGGCAAAAGCAGTATATGTAACCTCAACACTTGTATTGCTGTATAAAAAAAAAGATTGAGAAGAAAAACTAAAGCTTACAAATAAGTGGAGACTATAAAGGATTTAAAAGAAAATATAGAGAAAGGATAAGGAATTTTTAATGTAGTAATTATAGATAAGGAGAAAAGAGATCATTTTAATGATATAAACAAAACCAAGATCATCAAAATAACTGTCTATTTTAGACATGAAAAGTAAATTATTTGGAAAAAACATTGTAGACACTATAAATAGATGAATATAACTGAAAAAATGAGTTAGTAATTAGAAATTGTAGTTTATGAATCCCTACCAGAAGACAGCACAAAAATGATGAAAGAAAATCTAAAAGAGTTATTTATAGATATGGAGGATGTAGATAAGTATTTATATCTAAACTTCTAGTAAGTATAAACATTTATCTAATACAATCCCAGAGTAAAAAATAATAAAAAATTAAAAGGATTCTCCTTTTCATCTGAACAATCATATATACATTTTTTCTTATTTTGGCTTTATTTAGTCTTTGTAATGCATTTGAAATTCATCTAAGTTGTCAATAATTTGTTCTCTTGTACATTTGAGTTGTATTCTATTGTATTAATGTACCATAGTTTATCTTTTTGCCCTTGAAGGCCACTTGAGCTGTATCCAGTTTGGGGAAATTACAAATTAAGCAGTTATGAACATATATGTACACGTTTTTGTCAAATATATATTTTCAAATGCTAGGCAAAGCTGATCAATAATGGCATTGTAAATAACATTATGAATCAACATCTTTAAAAATATAATAAATTGTGTCTATATAAACAACATAATTAACATAAATCAAAAATAAATGTTTTTAGTAATTATTTTATGAAGGCTACTTTCACACAGAGATTGAGCAGTTATTTATTTGTGAATTTTAGTAAATTTAGCTTCTCTATTAATATATTTTTTGATGTTTCAGTGTAACTATTCACTTTGTAAATAAGGTTTTGAAATAGTTATACTTTAAAACTTGAATTAAAAAACATATAAGGTGATTTTTCTGGGTATTATATTGTATACATTTATCATTCTTTAGTTTTAATGGCTTATTTATTAGAAATTAAAGAAATCAAATCAGAATTTCCATTTTTTGCTTTTGTTATTTTCTTGTTCTCCTATCAACATTTTCTTGCCTTCTGTAGGTTTCCCAAATTATTCTCAATAATTATGCCATCATCTGGTAGTTTCTTTATTCTACAGCTATTTTCTTGACAGAAGGAGTTGAAATATTTTTAGATTTTTAGTATTTATGGGTTTTCTGTGGTGTAAATTGGACCTAAGAAGTTTCCTTATGCTAAAATTACTATGAACTGAGGCCTCCCATGTGCTGTAATTTTTTCCATGTGCAATCCGCCTACTTTCATAAAACATCAGTAACCATGAGACAGTTTTGATAATGTTTAACATGTGGGATCAGCAGAAGAAACAGACTAGGAGAAATTGTGCCTGGAGTCCCATGGCAATATCCCAGAGGAAGGTGAGAGTAGTTCCACAGACACTGAAATTAGTCCCAAGTAATTTTATTGTATTCATTTTTATTATATACATGGGCTTAAGATAGAGAAGGTTTTATTTTAAGTGCATAAAAACCTCAGAGAAAAAGCTATTCCTGAAAAAAGTTTTGACAAATAAGATCTTTGAAAAAACACATTATTATGACTGTATCTCTTCAAGTATTTTTATGAAATTGCCTGGTGATGATAACTCTGTTTATCAATTATTTCATATGGATGGAGAATCGGTTCTTTTTTCTTCTGAATTTTTTTCTTCTCTTCTCTCTTCTTTTGTCCTCTTCTCTTTTCTTGTTCTTTTATTTACCAAAACTGAAACATACTTTAGAGTTACAGTGAAGTATTTGGATTATGTGTATATAATCTGGTATCTATGCATAGGGATTTAGGACTTGCAGTGTCTAAGTGCAAATGTGAGCCCTTCAACTCTAAAGCACATACCTAGAATAAATGAATCAAAGCAGTACATGACAGGCTAGAGAGATGTTATATAGGACCAGAATTTAAAGCATATTTTATTCATTATTATACCTGTTCTCCTCACTTACATGGTTATTTGCCAATCTTTTATGTAAATGCCAAAACATTTATAATTTACATGGCAATTATTAAGAAGTATATACAAAGGAAAGTAGGTTTTAGAGGCCAAGTGATGTTTCATTTGCTGCCGTAACATATTTTATACACATGCATGAATCTTTATTATGGTATCTCAATAATATCTTCAAACATAATGATCATATGTTTCATAGTCATTGACTTTCAGATTGCATAATAACATGGAAATAAGTCTGGAACATAAAATTTGTGCTGATGTCATAGTTAATACTTATGTAGAGAAGGGAAAGAAGGTTACAGAGACTGGTAATATTATACTTCTCTAAGAAATTCCAGGGAAAAAACATTTCACCAGATAACCCAGTATGACTTTTAACACATCTCATGCAAAATTGAAGCAATGAACAGAAAATATCAGCACTTGAAAGCTTTCTTTCTAAGATCAAAAAGAAGACAAGGATGCACACTCTTACTATTCTATGCAACACAGTCCTGGAAGCCCTAGACACAGCAATTAGGCAAGAAAAACTAACTAACTAAATAAATAAAAGAAATCCAAATAGAAAAAAGAAGTTAAATTGTCTCTGTTCACAGATTGACAACTTTTTATATACAGAAAACACTAAAGACTCCACCAAAAACTATTAGGACTAATAAATGAATTCAGTAAAATTATAGGATATAAAATCAACATACAAAAATTAGTAGTATCTCTATACACTAACAGTGAACTAACGGTAAAGAAATCAGGAGAACAACCCTGCTTACAATAGCTATCAAGATAAATAAATAAATAATAGAAATAAATTTAATGAAGGAGTGGAAAGATCTGTACATTCAAAACTCTAAAAATTGATGAAAGAAATTAAAGAAGACATAAGTAAAAGCAAAAATATGCTGTGTTCATGGACTGGAAGAATAATATTGTTAAACTACTTGTACTACCTAAACCAGTCTACAGATTCAATTCAATCCTTACCAAAATTCCATGACATTCTTCACAGAAATAGTAAAAACAATCCTAAAATTCATATAAACCACAAAGGACCCTAAATAGCCAAAGCAATCTTGAAAACAAAGGACAAAGCTGGAGACATTGCACTACCTGTTCTCCAAATATACCATAAAGCTACAGTAATTAACACATAGTCCTGGCATAAAAACAGACAGATAAAACAATGGAACAATGTGTAAAACCAAGAACTATATTTTTATGGTCAATTGATTTTTAATAAGGATGCCAAGAACACACAATGGGGTAAAGGCAATCTCTTCTATAAATGGTGTTGGGTAAACTGGATATCTACATGCAAAAGAATGAAATTAGACACTTATCTCACACCATATACAAATATCAACTCAAAATAAATTAAAGACTTAAATATAAGACCCAATATTGTAAAACTACTAGAGAAAACATAGGAGAAAATCTCCATGACATTGATTGGCCAATAAGATTTAGATATGACCCCAAAAGCACAGGCAAGAGAAGCAAAAATAGACAAATGTGATTATATTAAACTAAAAAGCTTCTACGTGGCAAAGGAAACAACCAACGGAATGAAGAGACAACCTACAGAATTGGAGAAAATATTTGAAAAACACACATCTGAAATACATAAGGAACTCAAACAACTCAACAATATGGAAACACACAACTTGATTAAAAAGGACCTGAACAGACATATTAACGGCCAATAGGTATATGAAAAAATGTTAAACGTCACTAATCATCAGGGAAATGCAAATTAAAACTACAATGAGATATTACCTTACACCTGTTAGAAGAGCTATTATCAAAAAGACTATCTTTATAATAAGCGGTAGTAAGAGTGTAGAAAAAAGAGAATCTTTGTACACTATTGGTAGGAATATAAATTAGTACTGCCATTATAGTAAACAATATGAAGTTCCCTCAAAAAATCAAAGATAGAATTACCATATGCTTAAGCAATCCCACTACTGGATATAATTCAAAAATATGAAATACAATCAATGTGTCAAAGAGATATCTGCACTCCCATGCTCATTGCAAAGGCTAAGATATGAAATCAACTTGTGTCTATCAACAGATGACTGGATTAAAAAAAGGCATTATATATAGATAATAGACTGGTATTCAACATTAAAAAGGGGGAAAATTTCGTCATTTGCCATAACATGAATGAACTGGGAAGACATTATGTTAAACCAAATAAGCCAGACACAGAAAGACAAATACTGTATGATCTCATATGTTGAACTCATAGAAGCAGAGAATGGTGGCTGGGCAGGGGTGGTTGGGGGTGGATTGGGGAGGTGTTGGTAAAAGGATGCAAAATTCAATTAGGGAGAAGGAATGAGTTCTCAAGATCTATTGTACAACATGGAGAATATGCAGTACATGGTTAATAACAATGTATTGTATAGTTGAAAATTGCTAAAGGAGTACTTTTTAGAGTTTGCAACACACGAAAAAAAGAATAAGTATGGAGATAACGTGTATGTTAATTGGCTTGATTTAGCCATTCTACACTGTGTACCTAATTCAAAACATCATGCTGTATACCATAAATATATTCAATTTTTATTTGTCACGTGAAAAACAATAATAACAAAAAAATATCGATGCTGATATTATAGACACATCACTTTTGGATCACAAGTGTCATCCAACTGTGTATTTCAAGTATTTGTCCATATCACACACCGCAAGGGTATCTGTCTGTTCCAGGGTGATGACAGTCTCTGTTACTAGCCTGTTTAAGCTTTGCTAACCCTTGGCCAGCACCATTTAGCCCCAAATCCCTGATTTCACTCTTTTCCACTTTACTACTTGGTGTTTATTCCCCTGGCTAAATTTTTTTCCTTAGCCACTGAGGTATTGGTAGCATATCCTTAGCTAGTGCTGTATTTTACAATCCTATAGGTACCCCCAGAATTATGGCACCAAGCTGTGGACTAACTACTTACTGCCAAGGCACAGCCAGTCAGTCACAAGCTGTGCTTGTTCCCAGAGAAAGTCTCCCTTACCACTGAAGCATACTCACTCTGTCAGGAGTAAAAGTGTCTTGGACTGTGTATCTTGCCTTCCCACTCTCGATGGATCCCTCTTATCCCACCCAGATCACCCATATAGGTGTCTTAAAAGAAGACTCCCCACTGAGAATAGCCTCAAACCTAGTGAGGGAGGAGAGGGTGTGAGAACTGTGGTGAAAACATCCTGCCAGTGCAGTTTGTCGGCTCCCAGTCCTCAGTAATAAAGGGAACGAGGGACTTTAATATCAGAAAAGCAAATCTTGAAAAGTCCTTCTAGGAATATGATAGAATGAGGAGGAATAACTAAAATATTATTTTCCTGAACTACAAAATCCTGAATACATTCAAAGAAAATAAAATCGGATCACAAAACAAAACATAAAAACTATTTTTTGATGGAAAGGTTGACTCCACCATTTTAAGAGTTTAATTCAATGAGTTGTGGTCAATTTTTTTACAGCTGGAAAGCCTTCATAACAAAGCAGTTTTAGAACATTTCTGCAGCTGATCAGCATTCTGTCTCCCAGTCTCAGACAAACACAAATCTCATTTCTAACGCTGTAGATTTGCTTCATTTGGATGTTCCACAAAAACGGAATAACAAAATAAGTAGTCTTTTTTGTCTGGCTTCTTTCACCTGGTATATTTTCTTGATTTCATCAAGGTCGTATCATATAGTATTTCATTTCTTTATATTACTAAATAATGTCCCATTGTATGGTTACATTTTGCTTACCCATTCAAAAGTTGGTGATATTTAGATTGTTTCAAATTGTTGATGTTAGATATATTGCTGCTAAGAATGTCCTAGTACAAGTCTTTGTGTAGACATATGTTTTAACTTTGGGCAGGGGTACATACCTAGTAGTGGGATGGCAGGGTTATGTAGAAAGCTCATGCTTATCTCTTTTAAGAACATGAAAAAGTGGTTTACAAAGCGGTTTTACTGTTTTACATCCCCATCAGCAATTTGGGAGGATATCATTTTCTCCATATTCTCATCAATGCTTTTTATAGTCTGTCTTTATTAATTTGCTCATTCTAGTGTGTGAAGTGGTTTGCCATTGTGGTTCCAATTCCATGTCCCTGATGATTAATCACATTGAACGCTTTTTTCTCTGTTTATTAGTAATCATATATCTTATCTAGAGCAATGTCCATTCAGAATTTTTGGCCATTTTTAAATTGTGTCACTTTTCTTCTTATTATTGATTTGCACGGGTTTTTAAAAATGTATTCTGGATAGAAATACTTCATCTGATTGTTTATTTTATGTCTGTTTCTTGTCTTTCTGTTTTCTTAATGGTGCTTTTTGAAATGCAACGATTTTTAATTTTGACATTGCCTAATTTATCAATATTTCTGTTATAGGTTACGCTTTGGGTTTAATATCCAAGAACCCTTTGCTTAGGATCACAAAGATTTTCATTTTCTAAAAGTTTTGTAGTTTTACTTCTAGTCTTTAGGTCTATGGTTCATTTTAAATTAATTTTTGCATCCATGACATGAAAAGGTCTAAGTTAATATTTTTATAATTTCCTTTGGGATGTCTTCTTTGACATATGGGCTAGTGAGAAATGTATTGCTTTATTTTCAAATATTTGGAAGGCTCTCTATGTTTCTTTCTCTTATTTATTTCTAATTTAATTCTGGTGTGATCAGAGACCGTATTTTGTGTGATTTTAATCTTCTAAAATGTATTGAACCTATGCGAGATCAGTACATGGAGACTGCAAATCACCGATGAAAAAATCAAAGAAAATCTAAATGAATGGAGGGATATACCATGTTCATAGATTGGAAGACTCAACATAAAATATGTCACTTATTCTCTAAGGAATTTATAAGTTTATACAATAACAAACTCCCAGTGGGATTGTTTATAAGCTAATTTTAAAATTTGTATTGAAAAACAAATTAACTAGAACAGCTAAAAGTATTTGGAAAAAGAGAAACATTGTTAGAAGAATTATACTAGGTATTATAAGAGATGTTAATGTGATGGTAATTAATTACAGTAATTATGTACAGTAATTACAGTATGGCCTTTGCAAAGGCACAGGCACACAGATCAATAAAACAGAATAGTGAATTCAGAAATAGATCCATGAAAATATGGCCAAATTTTTTTTATAAAAACGGAGAGATAATTTAATGTAGAAAAAGTATTTTCAATAGATGGTATCAGAATTACTGGACATTCATATGCAGAGCAATAAACCTCAAATCAAACTTTATATATTCTACAAAATATAACTCAAAATGTAATGTAAAACAAAACTATAAAGCATTCAGAAAAAAACTATGTGAAAATTATCATGACCTTGAGTCAGGAAAATATTTTTTACACATAAACCAAAATTTCTATTGATATTATTATCAAAAATGACAACAATAAAAAATTAGAGCTCATAAAAAGTAAAAGTTTATTCTTTGAAAGACACTAAAAAACATATTAAAGGTCAATTTACAGAGTAAAGAAAACATTTTCAATCACGTATCTGACAGAGGCTTTGTATTGAAAACAAATATAAATCTCTGAAATCTCAGCAAGAAAAATAACCAACCAAATAAAATAGTGGATCCAAGCATCAGAACAGACACTTCATCAAAGAGGACATATGGATGATGGAGCAAATGAAAAGGTATTAGTTGCATTAGCCATTAGAGAAATACGAATTTAAACCATGGAGAAAGATCTCCGTACGCCTATTAGAATCGCCAAAATAAAACATAGTAATAATAATATCAGTCCTGGAAAGAATGGTAACACCAGTGGTGATAAACAACTGGTAGTCTTACACATTATTTGTGAATTTTCAAATGCCACAGCTAGTATATAAAACAGTTAGCAGTTTCTTATAAATTTAAATAAACATAAATGTATAACTCAATCCTACCCATAGTTATTAATATTTACCCTAAAATAATGAAAATGTATGTTTATTTAAAACTTACACATGGATGTTTATCTCAGCTTTTTTCTTAATCCAACACGTTTGGAAACAACCCAAACGTCCTTCAAAGGGTGAGCGGTTAAAAAAATAGTGGTATACACATGCAATAGACTACATACCAATAAAAAGAAATGAACCTTGATAAA
Organism: Avahi laniger; assembly: GCA_963575035.1. NCBI lineage: Eukaryota > Metazoa > Chordata > Mammalia > Primates > Indriidae > Avahi > Avahi laniger. The sequence continues at coordinate 490 of CAUYSK010040128.1, read as the reverse complement.
CACAACTTTTATCAATCTTCAAGTCATTATGCTGAGTGAAAGAAGCCTATCTTAAAAGGTTACATACCACAAATTTCATTTAATAACATCCTTGACAAAGCAAAGCTATACTGATGTATTAATGGAACAAATATGTATCTCCCAAAGCTTAGGCGGAGGGAGAGATGTAATTGCAAAGCAATAACAAAGGGAAGATTTTTAGGGCAAAGGAAGTATTATATATTCTGTTTATGGTGGTGGCTACAGAATCATACATGTGATAAAATTCACAGAACTGTACACACAAAAATCCATTTTTCTTTAGTTTACTTTTAAAAATAAAGAAATTAGTAAAAATATGCTCATTGTGTGGTCAGAGAGTAAAAATTATTTTTCTTGGGATTGTTTGGGATTCTTAAGTCAATGGGTTGGTTCTAGATAATTCTCAGCCAAAAATTCTTTGAAGAAAAATAAACACACACACACACACACACACACACACACACACACA
>CAUYSK010040126.1:0-10010 GCA_963575035.1 Avahi laniger | reverse complement strand
GTTTTGATTGAACGAATTAGATGTTATAAAGCAAACATTTGGGCTAGAGAGTTAGAAAGGCTTGGACCCCAACTGAGAAGGCTTAGAAAGCTAGAGTTTGTCAACGGAAAAAAAGACCAAACTCTGTAATTTTTTTTTTTTCTGAGACAGAGTCTCGCTTTTTTGCCCCGGCTAGAGTGAGTGCCGAGGCATCAGCCTAGCTCACAGCAACCTCAAACTCCTGGGCTAAAGCGACCCTCCTGCCTCAGCCTCCCGAGTAGCTGGGACTACCGGCATGCGCCACTATGCCCGGCTAATTTTTTCTGTATATATATATTTTTAGTTTTCCAGATCATTTCTTTCTAATTTTTAGTAGAAACAGGGTCTCGCTCTTGCTCAGGCTGGTCTCGACTCCTGACCTTGAGCGATCCGCCCGCCTCGGCCTCCCAGAGTGCGAGGATTACAGGCGTGAGCCACCGTGCCCAGCCTGTAAAGTAATTTTAAAGAGATTTACTCTGAGCCAGATTTGAGGACCATGACCCGGTGCCACGCCCAAGATGCCTTGACCAAGTGGACTCGCTGAGGTTGGATTACAGTTTGGTTTTATACATTTCAGGGAGACAGGGGTGAAGTCATATATCAATAAGTGGGAGGCATACATTGGTTTGGCCCAAAAAGGTGGACCATCTTGAAGCAGGGGACTTACAGTTTACAGATGAGTTTAATGATTCTTTGGCCTGTAATTGGTTAAAGACATGAAGCTTTGTCTAAAGGCTTGGAATGTTTCAACATAAGGAGCTCTTTATCAGAGATAAGCCACTGGACATAGATTTGTTGTATAAATTGAGGATCTGCAGGTTTGTCTTGCGTAGCCTTAGGCCTGTTAATGGGTTACAAATGATGTCACCAAGAAGGGAGGAGGGCATGATAAGGCATGTCTGAGGGCCTTCCTCCTGGTAGGCAATTTAGTTTTAGGACATTCCTTTGGCCACCAGGGGGGTCCATTTAGTCAGCCAGTCGGGGGGGGGGGAGGGGGGTGAGCCTTAAAATTTTATTTTAGTTCACAAGTTTGAACTGTATCCTGTAAGATATGGAACATCAAAAGACATTTTGAAACAAAGGAATGTTTTTCAGACCCTTCTGCACCCCCAGCCCCCAGAGACATCAGTGTAGAAGGCAGAGTCAAGGTCATATAGGCATGAGAGGCCAAGGACCAGGACTGAATATGGCACACTTTCTACAACAGGGTGGATCTCAGTGGTGGGAAAGCAATTCCATTACTTGATTCAAAAAACTGGACTACTCTAAGGAGAAAATGCCTTCTACTTCTCAAAAGATTGAGATTACATGAGTAACTATAGGCAAAGCACCTTGCTTTGAGTTCCAGAAATGGACCAGCAAAATACTCAGATCACAAAATAATAATAGCTTGACTTTACTAGGGAAGACACCATGTCCAGGCACCATATTAAGAGCTTTACATTCATTTTGCATGTAATACTCATCACTATGTGAGGCAGGTAACATTTTAAAGTTAAGGAAATGGAGGCACAAAGACATTAAGTAAATTGCCCATATCACACAGCTAATGGACTGGTAGCTTGAAGCAAAGCCTACTGTTTGTGAAATATGCCGAAGAGATGGAGACTGGACTGCAACCAGTAGTTAGTCATAATGAGAAAATATAACCATTCATGTCCTCCAGAGGCTCATCAGCTACTAAAGGAGACAGTGAATAAATAGAAAATTAGCTCTATAAGGGTGAAGATAAATTAACAGGGCTGTGAGTGTCCACCAATAAGCTCTTCAGAGCTGGAAGATTTAGCAATTTGCAATGTAGGGAATGGCACAGGGAACAGCCAGTTCATGGCAGGGAGAAGGAAGATTAGGAAGTACTCAGGGATTAGCAAGCATTCAGAGTTGGTCCTGGTTCTTCTCTGATATCACCCATCTGATCCGTCGGTAAATCCTATTGGCTCTACTTTCAAAATATATCGTGACAAAAGCCCATGAAAAGATGGTCAATACCATGTCATTAGGGAAATGTAAATTAAAACCACAATGAGATTTACATACCTATTAGAATGGCTAAAATTAAAAAGACTAATTATACCAAATGTTGGTGAAGATGGGGACAATTAGAATTCTCAGATACTGCTGGTGGATGTAAAATTGTGCAACCACTTTGAAACAGTTCTGTAAAAGCTTAAATATACATCTATCATATAACCCAGCCATTCCAAGAAAAATGAAGGCATATGTCCATACAAAGCTTTTACATAACTGTATTTGTAAGAGCTTCCAAACTGGAAACAACTCGAATGTCCATCAACAGATGACTGGATAAACAAATCATAGCTATAAAATATGTCTATACAGTAGAATACTACTGAGCAATAAAAAGCAATTAAGTTATTGACACGATATAGATGAACTTCAATATAATTATTCTGAAAGAAGCCAAAGAGGACATACTGTATGATTCCATTCATAGAAAACGCTAGAAATCACAAACCAATCTAAAGTTACAATGGTTGTGAAGAGGAAGGAACTATAAGGGGACACAAGGAAGTTTTGGGGGATGACACATATGTTCCATTTGTATGACTCTAGGGTTCCCTCCTGAGTCACTGGGAGAAATGCGTGGCCACGGACCAAAGGACAGGGCCATCAAACCTGCCTGGGTTTGTCCAGGCTCATGCCACCCAGCTGAGTCCTCACATATACAATTGCTAAGTGGGAGAACTTGGGTCTCTTAGAAACCATCTAATCTAAATCCCTTGTGTTTCTGATGAGGGAAATGAGACCCGGACAGTGCTGGGACCCTGGGCTGCACCCACACTACGGCCAGGTCCACGCCCCTGACCTCTACCCTGGACCTTCAGGAGCATGAGCTTTTGCCAACGCTTAGTTCTCTTATAACACAGTCACTTGCAGTTCGTCAATCGAACAGGGTAGGACCTGCGGGGTAGGGAGTTTGGGTACAACGTCAGGGAGGAATCGCCGGTGAACGCCAAACCCTAGTCCAGAGACCGGTGGAAACCAACTGCACTGCTCCTCCAGCCTTGCGGCCGGCCTTGGCGACATCCTCACTTTCCTCCGTGAAAACCGGGAGGGAAAGTCAGGCGTTGGAATCCACCCGGCAGTCTCGCCGCCCGCGTGTGACCCTGGCTAGTGATGTGGCCTGTTTCAAGGGAGGTCAAAGGCCCCGGGCTGTCCGGCCGCAGCACGCGCGGCCTGGGCCACCTGTCCGTCGGGTCCGGACAGAGCGTGGGAACACAGCTCCCAGCTGGAGCCGGCGCTCAGACTCGAAAGCCGCGCGGAGCATCACGGGAGTCGCGCCGCCTGACGTCACTAGGGGGTGCCTGCGCGGGCGTCCGCATGGAGTTCGGCTGCTGGATTGTGGACCTCTGCTTCCCTGCATCCCCAGAGTCATCGCCTCTGGGAGGCTTCCCCCGACGCCTGCTGTTTCGTTCGTGCGGAGGACAGGTGATAGAAAGATCCCGGGGATGAGGAACAAGGGTGAGGACGTCGCCGGCCTCAGACATTATGTCGGTCACGGGAGTTAGCGTTCACTAGTCGCCCCCAGCTCTGAGCTGTCCCTGACTCCCCAGTGTGGGTCAGAGGTCCTGGGCAAGCTCCTAACATCTCCAAGTTTCCTTCATGCTCCTTGACACCGTTTGCGGCTCTTCTTAGGTTAATTTCTCTCCGTGATTAGACTGCAAGCTGCGGAAGGGCAGTAGTCCTAGGATGGTACATTAGTAGGCTTCATTTTAAAATTTGTGTATCACATAGGCAAGGAGATTATTTTTTTTCGTTTAAAGTGTGATTTCTTCCTATCTCTTGAAGGCATTGGAAGAAATTGATAACATCGATTGCAGAGGGGAACTGGATGGTTGCAGAGGGTGTTCTTTCCCCTCAACATACTTTAGTTCCGTGCACAAATATTACCGAATTTTTAAAATTAAAAACAAAATTAAATTTCAATAGGGCATATGTAGAGCTCTGGGACTTTATAAAGGTCAGAGTTTAAAAGTCGCACTCTAATATTCGCTTTTATAAATGAAAAGTAACTTAGCAAAGCCACACAGATCATGAATCATAAGATGCCATAGATTTCCCTTCTAGTTCCTGGGTGGAAGAGAGAGGTTCTGTCACCTCCATTTATCTCCCCTGTCATTATCTGTCATTTCCTCTTCGTTTTGACATTACATTTCTCTGATCAGAGACATATTTGGGTTCAACAGATAAAATCTCCAGTTATTTTTATGCTGGAACCTGCTAGGACTGGTACTATCACTTTTTTGTTGCTTTTTTTATTTTTATGAATGAAGTTGAAACACTTGTTCAAGTCAGTTATTTTTCATCTCCACTGACTTAAGTACCAGGAAAAGTCTGTATGCATAGTGAACAACAGCTGGGATAAAGGGGCATTCTTGTGGCTCAGGTTTGAATTTAAAAACACCCTGCTCCCCACTTTAGTTGATTAAACTTAATTTTACTAACAGGACCAATCTGACATTATACACATCACCACCAGTGAAATATTCTTGTCAAAAATGTTTAATTCAAAGTTAGTCAAGCCTTTAGATCTAACTTCCAGTTTACAGGAAATAAGGGAGATAAACGAACAAGTTAATAGACACCATGATGAAACAATCAGATAAATCCAGAATGTGAAATATATTCTGTATGACATCTAATTTGATCTCTTCAAAAAGTCAATGTCATTTTAAAAAACACACAAAAGAGAGAGACAGGGAGACTGTTCTGGATTTAAGATCAAATAGTGTATGAAACTTGACTAAATCCTGGCTTGAAAAAACATCTATATAACACATTTTGGGGACAATTCGTAGACAATCTGAATACACGTTATATATTAGGTGATAGTAGAAGTGATAATGGTATGTAGTTAAATAAATATTTAGGGGTGAAGTGCTAATGATCTCTGCAATTTCATCTCAAATATTCAGTAAAAAAGATTATACACACAAAGCATACATGGCAATGTTTGTTTTTGATAATATAGTAGGCACATTGATGTTTATTTTATTATTGTTTCTGCTTTTCTATGTTCTAAAATTTTCATAGAAGTTGGGGTAAAAAAATACATTCTTGCCACAAACCATTCATAGATGAAGGGCAAAAGCCTGCTGACTTCTGCAGCAGGACAGGCTTTGCCTCCTCCACAGCACCTTCTTGGGTGGGGAAAGTGTGGTGGAGAAGAGGGTTAGTAGGCAGGCTGTCAGTCTCTTCCCTACCTAGGCCTCCCTAGGCCTCAGTTATCCCTTTAGAAAGTAAAGTTGGATTAGATTCAGTTAGAGCCAAAAATTCCAAGATTGTGGGTAATTTATTCTAGTTATCTATTGCTACATAACAAATTACTCCAAAGCAGTGGCTTAAAATTGCCATTTTGTTATATTTATGGATTCTTTGAATCAGAAATTCAGAAAGGACATAGCAGGATGGCTTGTCTCTGCTCCATGATGTCTGGGCCTCAGATGGGATGACTTAAAGGCCGGGTGCCTTTATGGATGGAGCCAGGAATCATTTGGAGGTATCATGTTTGTCAGGTGATGCTGGTATAGGTTGGGACCTCTGTCTGTTGGCCAGAACACCTATATATGGCCTCAGATTTCTTACATGGAGGCTTGTGCTCTAAAGATGAGTGTCCCAAGAGAACCAGGCAGAAGCCGTATAGCCTGTAATGACCTAGCTTCAAAAGTCACATGGGCCCGATTCAGAGGGCAGGAACAGAGACCCCACCGCTCTCCATGGGAGGAACACCAAACCCACAGTGTAGGAGAAGAGCTATGGGTTGGGAGACAATTGTTGAATACTTTGTGGAAATGTATTCCAAATACACTGCCACAGCTCTCCCCAGTGCTTTTCTCTAGCTGCTTGTCTCCCAGCTGAGACAGATGAGACAGAGCTCCCAGGCTCTGCCCGCTGAGCAAAGTGGCTCCACCTTCCATCTTTCTTACAACAGCACTTTAGTCCACATCCTTGTTACTTCCTCTTGGGTTTATATCATACTTTCCCCTAAATGGCCTTCCTTCCCATCTTTATAGAATCGTCCAGCTAAACTACTCCCATTGTGCCACATCCCTTGCACACCTTCAGTGGCTCTGCAACCTCTGTTCGGCTTTCAGGGTTCCCCAAAGCTGGTTTCCAGTGTATTCCAGTACACTGTTGTGCATTTCCATCAACTGCTCCATTGAGGCAGGTGCAGTCTCTCCCACTGTCCCATGACAACACTGTCTAGCCTCTTTGGGACAGATGATCACATTTTGCCCCGCATTATAACCCAAAATGATGGCAGAATTGAGGGCTTCAGGAGGTCAGAAGTAGGGGGAAGTATGAGTGGAGACTACAGCTTCTAAATGGTTATGTCCTGTGGGCAGCTGGGAGATGAAGGGGTGAATGGTCTGTATAAGGAAGGTATCTACCTACTATTTTATCTTTGTCTTTAGATGCAGTGGCGCAAACAGACTGCGGTTTAAGTTTGTTTTGTATCCTTATGAACTAATCCAGAAAGCTGTATAATATTTATAACAAGCTAGAGAGTTATTTATGTCTTTGATAAAAAGAGACTCAAATCCAGAACTAGAGGTGGAAAAAAAAAAAGACTTCAATGAAAGGCTGTTACATAAATTATAAAAGTACAGATTCAACATAGATTTAATTAAAAAATGGAGCATATCTTACATAAGGATATTTTGTAAATCAGAAATCTTCTACCTATCTAGGTACTACAGAAAATGCACAGACCTTCCACAGCTCATAGAGGAAAGACTGTATGATAATTTTGATAAGGAGTTGAGGAACAATTCAAAAATAGATTATTAAGAGAGGAGACAGGAGCGAGAAAATGCTTCAAGAGGCACAGTCTTCAGAAATTGTTCTGGAATGCCATTTCGCTTGTATCAATGTCATGTTCCTGGATAAGAAAATAAGACACAGAATATTTTAGTACAAAGCCTGAAACATGAACTCTTTGGTTTTTTGGACTTTAATTAGAGATTTCGAATCATCATTAATTGGGACATACAGGTAACTTCTAGCTTTAGGGCTGAATCCAACCCAAGGATCAAATTATCACTACTGGGCCAGGGCTTCTGACCGCTGCCCATCACCCACCACAATGAGTGAATAACAAATACAGTTGAAGGCACACCAAACTTCATACTGTGGCCTTGGGGGCCTGTGCTGCCATGTCACCAGGGTAAGGACTGTTGGGAATCTACCTGAGCTCCCATTCCACATTTCACTGCTGAGCAGCCATGTCAGTAACCTCGCATCTGGGTTCCCTTCATGGCACTTAGAGCATTATAAATCCTCTTTCCCACTGCACGTGGCTCTGAGAGAGACAGCCAGGACTGCACTCATCTTGTTCACTGCTGTGGCCCCATCCTCTAGCACCATGCTGGCACGCATAAGGTATACAGTAAAGCACTGCCAAATGAGTACCCAGCAGATCCAGCCTCCTTCCACTAGAGGTACAGACCCTGACAGGTCTTTCTACTCAGATCTAAAATCCTAAGCTTATGTTCTGCCTGCTTAAATTTTTTTTGTTGTTTTAGAGACAGAGTCTTGCTCTGTCGCCCCAGGTAGAGTGCAGTGGCATCATCATAGCTCACTGCAGCCTCAAACTTCTAGGCTTGAGTGATCCTCCTGCCTCAGCCTTCAGAGTAGCTGGGACTACAGGCACATGCCACGATGCCCAGCAAATTCTTATATTTTTAGTAGAGATGGGGGTCTCACTCTTGCTCAGGCTGGTCTGGAACTCCTGAGCTCAAGCAATATCCCTGCCTCAGCCTCCCACAGTGCTAGGATTACAGGCGTGAGCCACTGCGCCTGGCCTCTGCCTGCTTACATTAAAAAACAAAACACTCTTTTTTCCTACAAAGTGACATATTCTTTATAGAAATTTTTATACAGAAGAAAAATAAAAATCAAACACTATACATGAACATAAATATCTTTATGTTCTTTTTTACTATGCAAAATAGATATGTGTATTTTGAAAAGAAAAAGGGAATATCTCTATGTACTGCTTTATGGCCCTTCCCCGCCCCCCCATCTGCTGTATTGTGAATGTATTCCCAAGTCCTTAAACATTCTTTTAAAACATTTTTAATCTTAAGAATATACCCTAGGATATTTAACCAGTTCCCTATCGTTGAAGATTTTTCTTCTATTAAAACAGTGCTGCACTAAGCATCCTGGCTGATAAATCTGTACATATTCAGGATTTTGTTATTAAAACAGATTCTGAAGATTAGAACTGCCAGGTCAAAGGGGTGTGTGTGTGTGTGTGTGTGTGTGTTAGAGCTTTTGAAGAGTATTATAAAAATATCCCGTGTGTGTGTGTGTGTTAGGGCTTTTGAAGAGTATTATAAAAATATCCCGTGTGTGTGTGTGTGTGTGTGTGTGTGTGTGTATTAGGGCTTTTGAAGAGTATTATAAAAATATCCCCAGAAAAGTGGAACCAATTTATTCTCCCATGAGCAGTGTATGAATGCCTATTTACCAATACTGCTTGGGCATTTAGTTTTAGAAATCCTGTCAAGGGATGGAAAAAAGGAAGGCCAAGCATCATTTTCAAGTTCTTGGTCCTTAGTCTGAGAAAGATGATTTCTACCATGAGGTGCTGATCTCATGTCCTGCTGCTCTATCCTTTGCTCAGTTCTCTCCAGCCATACTGGCATCACTGCTGTTCCTCAAACATGCCAGGCACAGCCCAGCCTTAGAGACTTTGCACATGTTTCCCCTCTGCATGGAATATTCCTTCCCAGCTATCTGCATGGCTAAGTCCCGCCACACATTCAAGTCTTTGCTCCAATACAACTTTGCAGTGAAGCCTGCCCTGAGCACCCTGTTTAACACTTGCCAGTCACCACAGCCACACTCAGCACACTTGATCCCTCCGGCCCAGCTCTGCTTTTATACCATGGTGCTTAACATCTCCTAGCATACTATATGACTTGATTATACATCATGTTCATTGTTTGCTGTCTGTATCCTCCAGGTAGAATCTAAGTTCCGTGAGTACAGGGACCATTGCCTGTTTTGTTCCCCTAGTAGACACTTAATAAATACTTGCAGATTGAATGAATGTCATAAAACATGAGAAGCACAGTTTATGGATGATACTACCACTGGAGAGGCTCTCACTTCAGTGGCCTTCTAGGCTCTGTACCTGGTTCAATTTCTTGAACTCCACCACTTGGAAGAAGATGTGCTCAAGGATATGTTTGGCATCTTGTTGGTCCTTTGGTAGTTTACTGGTTACTCCAAGAATGTCGCCACACTTCCTGACGTAGAATTCCAGATCTTCTTCAGTACCTAAGCACAGTTAGGATAGTGAGATTAACCCTTAACTTCTGCCCTTCCCAAAGTACAGACTTAGTGTGTTTTAGGTATTCCCTATCAAGTTTTTATATCTCTCAAGATCATTCACCTCTTCCTAGGGTAGTGTGACCACAGGACTTCAACAGTGACAAACTCTAGAGATCTCTAATATGTAGTTCTTGTGAACAAGGACAAAAGTGTGACACACTTAACCAGAATAAAGCTGGACTGCTTCTGGCTTTCTTATTCCCCAGATGTGTCATTCCCACATTACAAACAATAGGAGCAAACAGTAGGAAAAACCAAATTACCATTCTCTGAATGCAACAAGGATCACTATGAGAAAGGAATATGGGTATTTTAAAACAGCATTTATTATAACAATATAGAAAGAAAATAAAAGAAGAAAAAATGCCGGGCACGGTGGCTCACGCCTGTAATCCTAGCACTCTGGGAGGCCGAGGCGGGCGGATTGTTTGAGCTCAGGAGTTCGAAACCAGCCTGAGCAAGAGCGAGACCCCGTCTCCACTAAAAATAGAAAGAAATTAATCAGACAACTAAAAATATATAGAAAAAATTAGCCGGGCATGGTGGCGCCTGCCTGTAGTCCCAGCTACTCGGGAGGCTGAGGCAGGAGGATCGCTTGAGCCCAGGAGTTTGAGGTTGCTGTGAGC
>CAUYSK010040124.1:0-22826 GCA_963575035.1 Avahi laniger | reverse complement strand
CTTCCTTTACACACTCCCACCTGAGCCAGGGGTTGGATGGTCACTGGCTCTCAGGACGTCAGACCTAGAAGGGCTTAGAGGTCATCCTGGCCACCCACGCACTTCCTCAGTGAGGTGACTCAAGATTCCATGGAACGGCGGTGGCAGAACCAGGCTGAAATTCAATCAACCTACACGAGTGGGTGGGCATCAGAATCCAGCTTTGCCCACAAAGTAAAGCCCACTAGTGCCCCTAGTCCCCCAGAACTTTCTCAAGCCCCAATCTCCTCTTCATGCTCCATGGCGCGCTGAGCCCGGCCACGCCGACCCCGTCACTCCACAGGCACAGATTCCTCAGCAATCTGGCGTTTCTTCCCTAGGCCTCCTTCTTTCCTCTTAGACTCCGACCTCCCGAACCCTAGCTCCCTTGGCCATAAAACTCCTTACTCTACCCAAATATCTCTGGTTTCCTGCTCTGGAAATATCTCCAGATTTCTGGCCCCAGAAATTCAGACACAGCCCTCCGCTCTCTGTCTGGGACCAGGGTTCCTCTTCCCGTCTCCAGCGAGGTCCTCTTCAGGCCCAGGAGTTAGACTCAGGACTGACCAAGAGATTTGAGCCCCTGCCCTCCCCCACCGGCCCTCCCTCTCTGGCTCCCAGCTGAACTCACACAAGCCACTCCTTGCTGGCTCCAGGCCATCTGGCAGCTCTGGGTGGGGCATCACTGAATCCCCAAATGGAATGCTGTACTCACCTGCTTCCTCTGGGAGGGTCTCTCCCATTTCCCTGTGCTCAGGGTTTCCTGGGAGAGCTGGGAGGGGCACATAGGAAGTCAGTAGCATTATGGGTGGGCCTGAGTCTTCAGGACCAAGGACAAGGGGCAGGATTGGGTTAGGAACAACACAGATCCTCCCTCTCACAGACACCACCTCTCCTCCCCACTCCCCTGTTCTCCCCGCCAGGGACTTCCTAGACTGAATTACGGTCCAGAAAGACATAATTCAGCTCATTGGTGGGGACTCCTAGGAGTGTCAGAGCAGCCACTCCATTGCGTCTTTCTTAGACTTGCTCTTCCTTTTAAGGATACACTCTTTCGGTATCTCTCTCTGAGTCTCTCTACTGACTTATCCTCAGTAACTGAGGTCTGGCCTATGAACCCACTGCAAAGTGCTCTGGGAGGTATTAGTAGTATTATGTTCTCTTCCTCAGTGGCTTACTCTTCCATCGGCCCTCATCCGAGCCACAGCAGTCCTCTGTGCCTTGGCCCCGTGCCTGGAGTGTCCTCTTGACCTATCTAATGGCTGCCCTCGCTCACCATCTCCTCCATGATGGCCACAGCTCCTACTTATGTGCTGTCACTGTCTACTACGCCCTGGGGTAAGAGCTTCAGCCTCTTTCATCCTCATAACAACCCTGTGAGATGGGTCCTATTAGTGTTCCCATTTCCAGAGGAGGAAACTAAGGCACAAAGAGGTGAAGTAACAAGGTCAGGTAGCTGGTGAGCTGTGGAGCTGAGACTTGAACCCAGGCAGTTTGGCCCCACCACGTGTGCTTCCATCACTATACTACGCTGCCCCCCATGGAACCTTCTCGAACCACCCCAGCCCATGCTGGACCACGGAGCCTCCTCTGTACCCTTGTCATAGCCTTTTCATTTCTCTATCACTGCTCTCATCCCACCTTATTATAATGATCTGCGTGTACTTCTGTCTTCCCCACAATGCTGAGAACTCCCTGAGGGAGGTCAGGGACTGGACGTCTTTATCTTGGTACCACCCGCAACATCTAGCACTGACACATGAGCAAGTTTGTTCAAGTCTTGTTGAATGAATGGATTAATAAATGAATGAATGGATGAAATATGGGTCTATATCTAAATGATAAGCAATTCTCTAGCCCAAAGATAGACTTTCTGGAAATATCTGGCATTGGTGCTTACCCAAGCAGAAACCGATAACAAGAGGGGTACAGGGAAGCCACAAACCTGAAGTCCGCTTTCTCCTGCGATAGGTCAAGGCTGCTACGACAGCAACAATGGCCGCTACAGCAATCCCAGTGACCACAGCCACAATTAACACCATCGGAGAAGAATTGCTCACTTTGGGCCCTGGGGAAGACAGATCTCAGGACAGGTACTCTCCCTGTGCCATCTCCACCCTCCCCACCTTCCCCCAGGGCTTGTCACCTGAGTTGTTCTGTGTCTGGGTCACTTGGGGGTGCAATACTCACTTCACTCCCCAACCTGTCCTGTGCATTGTTTCTGTGGCTGAACTTTTGCCTCCCTCATACCCAGGCTTCTCCACCATGCTAATAAAGGCACACCAGGGAGTGTGTGCCAGCAGGACGGTCCCCCTTAGCCCTCAGGGACAGCTGGGCCTGAAGCCTCCCATCCCTAGAGGCATCACTGCTCTATCGAGTACAGCCTTGAACAGTCCAGGACATGCCAGGCCTTCCAGAGTGAATGTTCATAAAACAAGACATGAGAAGAAACGAGGCAAATCTCAGCTCTTAGGAATGCCCAGGAGCTTAGGGAACCTCTGTGTCAACGGGAGAGCTCAGCCTCACTGCTGTCCTTAGTATGGGGCCTGCATTGCAAAATGGGACAACAGCCTTGTCATCTATCACCTGGAAGCTGAGGGCTCCAAGCTCCGACCCATATTCCCGTCCACTGGCCAATACCGAGCAAGGCCTCAGCCCCTCTCCTCTTTGCCTCAGTGCCCAATTTTGCTGCTGTGGCTTCTCTCAGATCTGCACGTAGGCCCATGCAACCTCAGCCCTTGTTCACCCCTCTTCTTCCCTCCCTATGTCTGGGCAGAGTTCTCATACCTTGGACAGTGATGGTCACAGACTGGGATGAACGCGACATCTGTCCTATAGTTCCTGTGCAGTGATAATCACCACTGTGACTGTGGTTTGCTTGTGGGATGGAGAAGTTGGCGTTGAGATAGGAAAACTTCTTGGATTTTCCATTCTGGAAGAATGTGATCTTGGCCAGAGGCCTGTTCTTCCAGGCGTGACACCTCAGCATGACGGTTTCCCCGTCCTGGAACTCCAGGTGAGGCGTCTGGAGCACCAGCCACCCTGAATGACACAAAAAGACCACAAGACCCAGGAGGTCTTGGCTCAACTCTGAGACTCAGACCATCCTTACTGGTGAGACATGGTGTGTGGAGGGAACAGCTTAAGTTCGAAACCAGATAGTCCTGGACTCTAACTGTGGCTCCATCATTTATCAGCTTTATAATCGTGGGTAAGTTATTTAACTGTTCTGAATCCTCAGTTTGCTCATCTGTGAAAATGGGCATGACAATGCCATGTATCTAGGACGGATCCTGGCAGGTGTTCAGGATGTGCACATCTCTTTCCTTTCCTGGAGGAAGGTAGCTACAGCCCTGTCCTGCCTGACAGGCCTCTGCAGGAAGAACATGAGAGACCCAGAGATGCAGCAGTCCCTTCCCTGGGGCAGAGGGGATTGTGGAAAGCAAAGGAAGGAATCCAGTCTGAGTACCTGACATGTCAGAACAACGCAGAGACATATGTCTTTGGGGACAGTAGAAAATCATAACCTGCAGTAAATGTTCCTTGATGAATGCTACCTGAGACATTTACTTGAGAAATGTTAGTAAATGTGGAGCTTCGCTTCGGCAGGGTCTTTGTCCGAAGGCAGCAGTGTCGTGTCTGGATCATTAGTTTGCTGTGTACTTTTTTTTAATTTTTACGAAATAATTTGTTGAGGTAAAATTCACATAACATAAAATTTACCCATTTTCAAGTGACCAATTCAGTTGCATTTAGTACATCGCAATATTGTGCAACCACCGCTTCTATCTAGTTGCAGAACGTGTCCATCATGCCAGTGAAAAAACCCTGTGCCTGTTAAGAAGTTTCTCTCCAGAGGGGAGGTGAACTCTGAAAGAGTCAAGAGCAACTGACCCAGGGACAATGGGGGATGGGTACGGCACCCAAATACACACAGGTACACACACCCCTCCATCATTCTCACTTACAGAGGCAATTTAACACAGATTCTTGTCACTCTAAGTATAAAGAATCACAACCTTGTGTTGTCCCCATGCCATAACGGAGTGCTAATTAGCACACACTTTGAGGTCACACTCCTGGCTGCAAACCCAAGTCTGCTACCGACTGGCTGCATAAGCCTCATGTTGAAGATGAAGGTAATGACATGTATCTCAGAGGAGTGTTAACAATGACTTAAAGTGATAACGTGTGTTAGCATTTATCTTAATGAATAGAAAAAGAAATAGTCCCCGCCAATAAAAGGAGGGCTGTTTGCCACTGAAGAGGAGAGGGAGGCCCTTTCTGTGCACTGCTGAAAGCAGCAGTGAATTGCTGTGTACTTTTGAGGAACATTTGGCAATCAGGAAAGGGAAGTAGACTAAGTGAAGAGTAACGACGACAATATTCGTCATAATCCCATTGTAACTTTTTTTTATGGAGAGCCTACTTTTTTTTGCTAGGAGCTCTATAAAAGCATCCACCTTTTCAGCGAAGGTGTGTTAAGCTCTGTCCTAAGGTGCTGGAAATACAAAGATGGATAAGACACAACTTTCTCCCCAAGTTTGCCCACAGCGTGGTGGAAGAAAAAGAAAAGAGCAGCCAGCAGCATGGGATGTGGAGAAGGGGCATGCAAGGCAGGGAGGGGAGCAGGGAGCCGCCAATTCTCACCAGAACCCTATGCAGGAGGCATTATACCCCCATTGAGCAGATGGGGAGACTGAGACTCAAGGGTTAAAGGAGTTCATCATGTTTCTATGACTAGCAATTTCCAGCACTAGGATTCAGTTGTGGTCTGTTGTGCTTTTCAACTCTACCATAAAAGTAGAAGGGGTTTTCATGGAGTAGAGATTTCCTTCTGCTTTTCTCATGTTCAACTGCCCATTTGAGGCCTTGTAACGTTTTTGCTCAATCAGGACTGAGGCAACAATAGCCATTAATCTATGCAGAGGAATTTCTTAGGAATTTCCACCCCCACCACACATGCTCAGCGAAGGGGGTGGGTGAAACAGGAAATGAGTGGGCAACTCACAGCAATGCTTCTCAGTAAACAGGCCACCCCCTTTCCTGCAAATCTCTGCAGTGCAAGCAGATTTCATCTCTCTTGGTCCTCCCAGATCCTCCCCGGGGCCTTCCTCCACTGACCGGAAAACACATCCAGATGCACAGGGTCGCTGAGGCTGCTCTGGCCCGTCTGGCACCTGTACTCCCCGCTGTCATTGGTCTCAGCCTTAAACCTGAAGCTGGGCTGGACCTGGGTGGGAATAGAGCTTCCATTGTGGAACCATTGAGTGGAGTAATTCCCCGGGGTGTGGGCCCCCCAGCACGTCAGAGTCACGTCGTCCTCCTTGAGCACGGTGATCCACGGGGGCTCAAGTCTCACCACAGCCTTCGGGAGAGTTTCTGAGGGGCAGAGAGAGGAGGCAGCAGTAAGAGAGGGAAACCCAAGAGCTGGAGCAGGCCCTGAATCTCAGACAAAGAAGCACTTGTCCTACTGGGGGCACAAAGAGTGGAGCGAGGCCTAGAATGGTTCTGCAACCGAAAGCAATTCCTCTTGCTCGTACAGCCCACCACAGGGGCCCCAGGGAACCCAGGTACTCGCAGCTCAGTTGATCCGGGAAAGGAGAGGGCAAGGGAAACACCCCAGAAGTATATATACTTCAGCATGCGCTATCTTAACCAGCGTCTCTTTCTCTTTCTGTCACACACACACACACACACATTCACACTCACACTCACACACTCACACATGCACATACTCTTGTGGGATTCACTTTGCTTCCCTATAAACTGAGGCATTTGGACATTCGTAGAGGAACTTTCTCCAGAGCTAGCTGGAGAAAAATGGACACTTCTGGTGGAGATGCCAGGTATAGAGTCAGGCATCAGGTTTCTGTTCTGACCTAATGTCATTCTGTATCCCTTACAAAGGAGGTCAAGATGGCCTGTCCACCAGGCCACTTGAAGCTATGCACCCAAGCACAGAGGAGCCTCTGTGGCCTCAGAAGGATAAAGGGAGAGGAAGAAAAGCTGGGGGGCCAGTCCTGGGGTGGGGACGTTGAGTGGTGCAGATACAGAAGGGCCCAGCAAAGCTCCCTCCACCAAGCTGCAGCCAGAGGCGTGGAGAGACTTCTTTCTCTGTCAGAGAACAGGCCTTGAAGCCTTGAGATATGTACAAAATAGAGGATTTATCAACATCTGGGGATAGCCTAAACAGATCATGTAATTTTGCGTGTGCCTGCATTTTATTTGGAGCGAGGAAGCTCTTCATTTTATCTGGAGAGTTGAAGGTGGTTGAAAGAGAGGACAGAGTTCTCATTTTCTGTGGCAAAGCCTGTGACCTCTCCCCATATCAGATCCAGAAGCGGTGACGTGCCTGTGTACCTGGCTGTCTACCACCTGCCTCCAAGGGAGGAGGGCAAGGAAGGAGGAAAGAGGGAGAGGAGGCGGGGCATCTTCCGGGAGCAATTACCCTTTCCTGGCCCTGACCTGGTACTGGGCTTGGTTCCTGGCGCATTCAGAGCACCTCTAGACAGGGCACCAGGAGAAGAAGAGGGAAGCTGGGGGAAGGAGAGCATGTGGGCGGAATACTTACCAGGCATCCCAGCAACAGGAGCTGCAAGACAGAAAGCAAAGATGAGCCCAGAGCTAAACCAAACCTCTGCTCTGAAACATGCCCGCCCTGCCCCGCAGAGCCCCTCACCTACAGCTCAACCCTTGCCCCTCCATCCCCTGGGACTGCCTAGATGAGGCGCACTTTCAAAAGGACTGGGAGCTCCTTCTCCAATAACAGAAGAAAATAAAATAAAATTATATAATACCCTCTTCCATCTGTTTTGTGACACCTTCCTTTGGCTTACTACTTTTGACTGATTAAAATAAAAATGCCTCTGGAAAGAATTCCCTGTTGGGCTTTATGTATGCTTTATGTTTCAGTGTAAATGATTTCTCCAGAGTCTATCCTGAGAGCAAGATTTGTTCTTTTCGGGGGGCAGAGGGGTAGAGATCAGACAGGTAATCCATGATCAGTGTGGAAAAATAGAAAATACACCGGAGCAAAATATTATCATCTCGGCATACAGCCTGTTGGAGTTTTTCCTTTGAAAACATAGTACATATACTGTTTACATACAGAGAAACATAAACGGTAAATGAGAATATATTATAAAAACTGTTCTTTTGACCTATTCTAAGCAATACAAGGTCTACTAGAATTAATCTGTTTCTATACTGTCATTTTTAATGACTGCACTCCCATGATTTATTTAACATTCCTACTGCTTAGCATTAGGAATGCCAGTGTGTTGCTGTTAGAAATATCTGATAGGAGGAGTAGATGGCAAAAGGACACTAAATCTGTGGAAAAGAATATAAGTCCCTGCCTTCACCGAGGCTAGCAATCTAGTTGTGGAGATTAGCACATGTATAATCTAATGTAGAAAAGACATGCTTACTGCCATTAGAGGAGTACAGAAAAAGTGCTATGGAGGTTCAGAGGAGGAAAAGATTCTAGTGCTCTGTGCTCGCCAGGCTTTGGCGTTGGTAAGGAGAGGAATCCCATGGAGAAGATGGTGTTCCTCATGGACCACCAAGGATTGATAGGATTTTGGCAGACAGAGAAGGAAGAGGTATTCCATGGGAAAGAGTGGCAAGTACTTATCAACATTCCCAGCAAGTTGCAGCCCAGCTTCAGCTTGATTTCTGGTCTCTGTTCAAGCACCTCCAATAATGAGAAACGAAGCTGAAAAGGAAGTTGGAAGCCATACTCTGGAGAGCTCCTAATGCCAGAGGACATGACAGTGGGTAAGAACACATACTGAGCTGAAGTGATGACCCCACTGCTGAGTGACCTTGCACAAATTACTTTTCTCTGCTTCAGTTTCTTTGCTTATAAATGGAGATAATGAGGGATTTAGGGTGCTACCTGGTGCATGGTAAGTTTTAAATAAATATAAGCTAACTTTTAATATATTTACTATTTGGTTTAGTAAACAGTGGGAAGTCACTTAAAATTTTCAAACTGGAGCTGAAAGTGCTGTGCCAGCTAGATTGGAACAGGGAAAATACCAAAGAGCTCAATTAAGAAAGGGACTATTGCAGTGATCCAGAACATGTGGATGACCTAGCAAGCATCTGGCCTCTTCATCCCTTGATCTACTCATCTCCAGTGAACTTTCTTTCTTTGGAGATGAACTTTCTTCCTTAGACACACATGCCCATGTTATACCCAAGAAGTCATCATCGCCTGAAACTACACCAACGTCGAAATCACAAAATCAAACATCCCATGCTTCAATCAAAACCTTTTCTTCTTCCATTTCATCTGCTCAAGTACAGCCCCATAATCATCTTCGACCTCATCAAGAACCCCAAAGCATCACCTCACCACTGTCTGTCCTTCAGCCCATCTTTGCTTTCGCCTCCCCCCATCTATTAACAGCTTGGATGTAATGATGCATCATTAGCATCACCTCTTTGCAAATTCCCTTAACTCCCTTGCCATTCTCTGTCTCCACCAAATGCACCTGTACCCCCCATGCCTTTACTGAAATTACCACACAAGAGGCAGATTGTGGACCCAGTAAAGTTATGATCACCACATTCAAAAGGACACTGAATTGTGGTTCTGACATTTTTCTCTAACAAATTTTCTGTGCTACTCTTAGTAGTGACACTTGTCTTTCCCTCACTCTCCAAACTTTCCCATGCCACCTTCTGCCTCCAGTCCCCTCTCTCTTTTAGCTGATGCCTTTCCTCATACTTCACGGAGAAAACGAAAGCAGTTAGACGGATCTCACATCTTCCCCCAGTGAAATCTCCTAACCTATCTGCATCTCTACCTGTCTTCTCCTTTCATGCTTTTCACTGAGGGAAATATCTCTCATCCTGTGTCTGGTCAGTCTCTATGCGTGTACCCTGTATCCCATTCCCTTTAATCCTCTCAACGATTTCCCCCTGTGTTATTTCCTTTCTCGTCTGCATCATCAATGTCTCCTTCTCAGCTGCACCTTCTCATTAATGTAAATATATTCCATGCTCTTCCACTGGAAAAAAAAGCTGTTTCTTGACTCCACATATAATTCCAGCTACTGCCCCATTTCCCTGCTCCCTTTTGTACTAAATTTCTCCGTTTTTTTTCCACATAGGCTGTCCTCATTTCTTCTCCTCCCCTTCACTATCTAATTCTCTGCAATCTGCACTCTGCCATCAGCGATCCACTAAAACTTTTCTTGTCAAAATCACCAATGACTTCACGTCATCAAAGGATGTGCACACATCCTGTTTCTCTCCCTATCGTCCCCGTGTCGGTGTCTATCTTCACTACCCATCCAGTGACTCGTGCCAGAAACCTGCAAGCCACCTTGTATTCCTCTGTCTCCCAACCTCCGTCTCCCTCACACCAGGATTCTGCTTCCAACTTAGATTTTGAATCCACTGAACTGTCTCCCCCTCTGTGGCCACCACCCAGCTTAGGTCACCATCAGCTTTCTCCCATCTCCTAACTTGTCCTCTCACTTCTTATTTTCCCCCTATAATTAATCCATTTTTCACAGAGAAGCTAGAGTTTTTTTTAAAAAAAATAAAATCAGATGATGTCATTATCCTGCTTACAATCCGGCAGTGGCTTCCTTTGCTCTTAAAATAAAATGCAACAGCCTCCAAGGCCACACCTGACAGGGGTCCCTGCTCACCTCTCTAGTCTCGTCTCAAGAGTAGTTTCTTCCCCTACACGTTGCGCTCCAGTAACACTGGTCCTTCTGAAAGTCTTCCAACTTGGGGCTTTTCTGTATGTTGATCCCTCTACCCGGAACATGCTTCCTTCGGATCTTCAAATAGTGAAATCCTTACCGTGCTTAAGGTCTCAGCTTAAATGTCACTTCCTCAGAAAACTCTTTCCACATCATCCTGTTTATGTAGGCTGTTCTCTCATCTCTCCCACAGCTATTCTTCTCAGAGTAACCTGTTGGCATCTTCACAGCCCTTTCCAATTTGTATTTATGCCCTTTTGTTTGCTGATTTGTTGTTCATATCCCTCAGTAGTATGTAAGCTCAGTGGTAGCAGTAGCCATATTAATATTATGAGCTCATGTTCTGAAAATCATTAATTGGATGAATCTAGGTGGGAGATAAGAGATCCCAAAATTATATTGACAATAGGAAGTCAAGAAGAGGATACAGATTTGAGAGAAACTTAAGAGGCAGAACAGATAGAACTTAGCCCTTAATGGAATGCGGGGATGACCTAAGTGGATGACTAGGGAAGTGTAGCTGTGCTCATGCAATGCACATGTTAGGAGGAGAAGAACATTCGTAGGGAAAAGATGATAAGTTGGATTTGGGGTACGTTTTTGTGTTTGAGCTGGCAAATCAATTTGGAGGTGTCCAACCAGCAGGTCAAAATATGAAATTATACTTGACAGAAGCAAGCAAGAGAAATAGGTTTAGGAGATACTGACATAGAAGTAATAGCTAAAAGCCTGAGTGTGTAGGATCGGCAAGGAGGAAAGTGCAGCAGGAGAGTGGGTAAAAAAGAAGAGAAAGGAGAAGAGTAAGAGAAAAAACAAGAAAAAATGAGAAAGGGAGAGAGAAGTCACCAATCATTTATTTATTCCACATACAACAAAGAGTAGTGAATACTAAATATGTTCCCACCCAATGTACTCATTGTGAGGAAGACGAAGACCTTGTACTGAATTCAGATCAGGAAAACTGTCTGTCCTGCTCACTGATAAGTCCCCAAGTCTTCAAACAGTGCCTACACATGGAATTTATGTAAAGCTTAACGGCAGTTTGGAGAACAAGGCAGTCTGGAGAACCAGCAGGAGCGAAGGTGTTGGAAACAGAAAGTGCATTGTGCACATTGCCTGGCTGTAGACGAAGATCCATTTGGGGTGCAATGGGGAGCATAGTCTGCAGGGTAGAATTGGAGCTTTTGCAGTAGGCAGTCGAGCGGTGTGGAAGGCATTTATGAAGTGCAGTGACTCAGCCAGAGCTGTCCTAGAGATGCTGTGGCCTCAGCGTACAGCAAGGATGCAGGGAAGGGGAGACAGGAGCAATCAAGACCTGATCAGGGAGTGCTGTAAAAATTGAGTTATCAAGTGATGAAGACTTAACCCAACAAGGATGGAAAAGATGGAGCAGATCTTTGGTGACTTAGCAAAAGGCAGATGGAAAAATACCAAAGGTCTCTCCAAGGAGTCTTGCCCAGGTAGCACTACTAGCAGAGATTGGCACTCCAGTTGTGCAATTGATTAGTGTGCGGTGCTTATATTAGCAGAGCTAGCAGAGCCCATCGCCTCTCTAGGCCTAAGCTTCCTCAGGGGAAAAATTAGGTAGTTCATATTCACTTTATGTTCTATTCTGCTTTAATCCATTCCATCCCATTCATGGGGGCGTACTCTCTCTTTCTTACTTCTGCCTCCTGTAGCCCAGTATCATTTAGCTTTGAGGGATAAGGGCCCCCAGAACTGACCAGATTTCACTATCCATCATAGCACGTGACTTGGGGGAGTGGCTATATGCCGTCCTCTGGGATGTGAGGGTGGAAACCCCAGGAATTGAGCTTGCAGAGGTGATCCTGGCAGTAGGTCTCCCTTATCTACTAGATTACCTACTGGCCTCCCTAGATTCTTCCAACCACCCAGCGCCATCTCCCTGTCCTCTGGCCCACAGCTGAGAACATGATCAGAAAATAGCCCTTCATTTTGGCCTTGATCAGAGCCAGGATCTACCCCCAGGGTCTGTGCAGTGAAAGGAGGCATGTGTGATTTCTCTGGTCCTACAACTGACAATTCCAGAGTTACCCTGGTTTGCATATGCTCAGAGCTCCCACTCCCAAGATAACCCAGACCTTCCTGTGCTTCTGCCCAGGGGAATCTCCTTATACCTAAAGAGAATAGGTTACTGTTGCATGGAGTGGTTTCAGAAATCAGAGAATGGCTACTGCTACCTCCTCACCAAAATAGATCTTATAGCTTCCTCCCTAGCCCTTGTCTAAGTCAGCACTAGCTCTCCTGCCTAAGATGTGGTCCCATGTACAACACAAATTTCAAAGAAGGAAAACACTCTGGCCACTCATTTGCCATTCAAATGTAGGTTACTCAACATTCCTCGGGGCAGGTTTTGATGTGGTGGGTGGCAAAGCATCAAGCGCCTGGGTGCTCAGTGACACTGGGTAAAAGACACTTAAGAAACCCCAAACTGCCAATTTTATGACTTTCCAAGGCCAGCAAAATTGTTAGAATTTGATCTTCACCGGTCTGCCTTCACCCTCCTGATTTCCCTGACGTGCTTCCCATCCTACCCCTCATCCTTGCCCAAGGTCAGCCCCAACCGAGGCGTTCCTCCTTCTCTCTCCTCCTGGGGGCCTTGACTCACCCAGGAATAGCACGGCTGTCCACAGAAGCATGGAGCCCAAGGGCTGGGAGGGCTTGCAGTCAGCCCGGCCGCTCTCAGTGGCAAGGAGGAGTAGGAACGCCGGGATGCCCATCAGCCCCGGCAGTGAGCTGGCTCCACAGCACGGCAGGCACGGGCTTCTCTTGAGGTTTGGCAGACTCTACCCCAGAGGACAGACAAATTCTGGAGGCCAAAAGAGGAAGTGAAAAAGAAATGTTCTGTTTTATCTAGGCTCCTCCCCTTCCACCCTCTTTCCTCTCAACTGTTCCCTCCTAAAAGATTCAGGGCTTCCAAAAATAAATCTGGCTCAGCCCATGTTCAAACATATGGAAATTTTAGAAACTGGGAAACAACTCCCCTCTTATTCCTCTGGGGCCACAGCTGGCCTGGGGCCTTAGGAAAGAGGGAAATGGTCACCCAAACTCAGCTCAAAACCTCCTGTCTCAGTCTCTATCCTCCTTAGAACAGGTGATGAAGAACAGCGCACAGTTAGTCTTCCAGTACTTCTGCTTCCATTTGGAGACCAAGGCACTGGGATCTGGATTCCTGAAATTGAGCATAGGAGTCCAAGGCCACACATCACCATTTTATTTTCTCTATCATCTTAATCCCTTGACTAATTTGGAATGTGGAAGAAAGACAAGGAGGTATGTCAAGGTAGCAATAGAAAGACCACACTCATCCTCCTTACTTCCGTCTCTCATTTATTCTTTTACTTTTTCATTCATTCACTTAATGAAAATCTCAATCCATATCGATTGAGCATGAATATGTGCCCTGGTTCTTTATCTTGGTCATTTTTGACCCCTTGTTCCCATCACTGTTCTCACGGCTATGGCATGGAGAGAGAGCATGGGCTTCAGAGCTGTCTTAAGTCTAGGTTTGAATGCCAGGTAGTTTCTCAGAGCTTCAGGTTTCAAATTTACAAAAATAAAGATTATCATGCCTACTATTCAAGCAGAGTTTCTCAACCTCAGCACTATTGACATTTGGGACCATATGATTCTTGTTGTGAGGACCTGTCCAATGCATTGTAGGGTGTTTAGCAGCATCACTGGCCTCGACCAGTTAGATGCCAGTGGCACTCCCCAGTTTTGAAAACAAACATGTTTCCAGACATTGGCAAATGTTTCCTGGGGGATAAAATTGTCCCTGGTTGAGAACCACTGCTCTCAAGGTTTTGGGAAAATAAAAGAGAATATGAGGGCTAGCAAAGTGCTTGTTACAACGTGGGTGCCCAGTGAATGCTAATTTCCTTTTCTTACTTTCTGTCATCATCCTCATTACCATTTGTTCACCCTTTCAGGAAGCCAGCAGTAATACGCAAGGAAATAATACGTAAAACCTTGTTCTCCCTCTCGATGGTCTTCTGAAACCTTCAGCAGACCCACCCACTCTGCCACATGCTCTTACTGGTGGCCCTGTCCTACCCTCCAATCTACCTCCAGCCCTTATCTGATTTTTAAGTGAAAAAAATTTTTTGCCGGATGAGACACCAATGAGCTGACATCAATACTTTCTGTAAGTAGAAGGAAAAGCATAGAACAATATATAGGTAACACACTGAGAAACCAAAATTAATATGAACGCTTACTGCAGAGCAGGCACTTGACTTATACTATCTCTAATTTTTACAATAACCCCAGAATATAAATATTACCATACCCATTTTCACATGAAGAAACTTAGCTTTGAAGAATTTAAAATAATTTGTCCAAGGCTACAGTGTTAGTAAGTGGCGAAGTCAGAATATGAAACCAGGTCTGCCTGATACTAAAGACATCATGTTTTCTACAGCACTAGAGACGCTTCCTGGTGTGCAGAGACCACTTACATGCCATGTGAACAGAACCACTGAGTGACCCTCAGGCCTAGGAATGGTTGCCCCTGGCTGTGAGCAGCCTCATTTGTTTACAACATTACTTGTGTGGTTTTCTCCGTGTGATAATATGAAAGTGGTCAGGAAGCCCTGCACACTGCACATGCTATTTATCTGAATTGTCTCAGGCTCCAGATACCACTCCTAGCCATTTCACTGAGGTGAAAGAACCAGACAACATTTTTTGGACGACTTATAAAAGGAGATAATCGCAGAGTTAGGTAGAGCATTTCCAGGGACACCAAAACAGAAATGAGTCTCTCTCCCATCACAGCTGTGAAAGCACAAAATACAAGGAGATGTTTCTAAAAGAAAATGATTACAAGTATAGGGGTGCACTATTTATTAAATCTGAAATATGCCAATCAGGAAGGAGAATTCTTTGAAAGGGACAGCTTGATATAAAATGCATATTCTGGCAATGGGAAAAGTACAATATGAATAACTCAAAAATCATGAAAGCCCAGTGACTAAGAAGCTTTGGAGACGGACCCAAATCAAAAGCCTCCTCCCCTACAAGCTGTGCAGTCTTGGATATGTTAGTCATCCTTTCTAAGTGCCGTTGCCTCATCTGTAAAATGGAGATTTCTTGAGTACTCACCCTATAATATTGTTGTGAAGATTAAATGAGAAAATCTATAAATAATGCTTAACACAGAACCTGGCATATAAAGTTAGTCTTTATCTTTATTATTATTAAAAAACTAGAAGAGTCTGTTCACTGCTTCCAGAAGGACTGGTGTTTATAGACCATTTTGGAAAGAGCGGATAAATGCTATAAACACAAATCGCTCCAACTCTACTTACACTCAGATTCCAGCCACTGGATTCAGAATGCACTGTTTTCTTTTGCGTTGCTTGATTGGGTTTTGTTTCTCTTCCTCTTAATATCCTGACCACAGGGTCAGTGGATCCCTGTGATTGTCCTTTCTAGGGTTTCCTCAATACAGCCACTTCCCCATGAGCTGAGCCACTCCAGGCACTTTATTCAGCTGCCAAATTCGAAGGAAGAGGAAGCCTGGGAAGGGAGGCAACTACTGCAAGGGAAGAAAAGAGAAAGAATGATTGAGTTGGGGAGGCTCTGGTTTGAGGGATCTCTGCCAGGTCCCAGTACCAGCATCACCTGTCAGAAATTCAGGTCTTTAAAGCACTGATATCTCTAACAACCTTTTGGAAATACAAATATCCTAAGCTTTGTGGATCATTAACTTCAGAGTGTAAATTTGTTCACCAGTCACTTTTCTTTAGAGCAGGAGTGTGCTGAAGAGTTTTGATGAGAGGAGAGAGGAAGAGGGCTATTTCTTTTTTTTCTTTTTTTATTTCAGGATATCATGAGGGTACAAACATTATGGTTACACTTTATGTCTTTGCCTCACCCAAGCGAGGGTTAAAGGCATGTCCTTCTCCCCTACAATGCTCCCCATGACCTTTAGTTGCGGGTTTACCTCCCACCGCAATCCCCCTAATCCCTGGAGAGTATTACTGCCACGTGAACACCCTAGTGTTGATCAGTTAGTACCAATTTGATGGTGAGTACAAGTGGAGCCCATTCTTCCGATCTTATGGTGTCTGACTTTGGATAATGGGCTTAAGTTTAATCCAGGAAAGTGTAAGAAGTTCTAGATCACTGTCGTTTCTTATGATTGAGTAATATTCCATTGTAAACATATACCAAATTTTAATAATCCATTCATGGATTGACGGGCACTTGGGTTGCTTCCACATCCTTGCAATAGTGAATTGTGCTGCCATAAACATTCGGGTGCAGATGTCTTCATCATAGAATGATTTGTGCTCTTTTGGGTAGATGCCTAATAGTGCTATTGCTGGATCAAATGGTATTTCTATTTTTAGCTCAAAGAGGGCTATTTCTGAGGAAGCCAAGACCCTTGACAAAATGAGGGGCTTAGACAACAAAGGGCTATTTACCATTGAAAACCTAGGTCAGAAAGGGAGAAATGAAACCCTGTTTTAGACCCAGCTATGCCACTATGTGATCTTGAGCAAGGCACTGCTTCTCTGGACCTCAGTAAAGGGAGAAAGATGGAAGGGATGCTCTTTATCAAATGTGTCTTTTGCAAATATTTTCTCCCAGTCTGTGGCTTGTCTTCTCCTTCTCTTGTCCATGTCTTTTTTAGAGCAAAAGTTTTTTTGATTTTTTTTTAAATTTTAATATAGTCCAACTTATCAATTATTTCTTTCCTAGATCACAACTGTGGTATTGTATCTAAAAAGGTGATTACTTTTCTCCATTGTATTTCATTTGCTTCTTTGTCAAAGATCAGTTGACTATATTTATGTGGATCTATTTCTCGGCTCTCTATTCTGTTCCACTGGCATGCTGAATAGATTGGAAGGTCTCAAAAGCAAGGTCTCACTGAACTTGTCTTGCCCTCCTGTCTCTCACCTCTCTGGAAGCAAGTCATAGAAACCAGAATCCCTCTTCCCGAAGGTGGGTCATGGAAACTAGAACCCCTCTCCTCCAAAGCAAGACATAAAACTTAGAAATATCACTCTCTGTCTCCTTTCTTAAAGATCCTCATTCCAGAGAGGTCCTGCCCCATACCCCAGAGGAAGGAATGCTATATAGAGAAGCCAAGAAGAATCTAAACAAACAGGGCTTGCTAAGTTTCCCACCTCAGTCTATTACCAGTAGACCATACTCTTATCTAATCACATTTCTACACACTGTCTGCTCTTCATTGAACCTTAGCATAAAAACTGAGTTTTCCCTGTGTCTTTGGGTCTTCATTTCTGAAGGTTCTTGTATTATGCAAAATTTTAAGTAAATGTGTTACAGCAGGGCTGACCAAGAATAGACCGAGAGACACACACAGAGATTTTGGCAATACAGGTTTTATATGCCGGCTGGCAAGGCTCAGAGGGGAATTTGCTCTTCCCAAATTCTGAGCACCAGACAAAGAGCATTGCAGTCTTTTATACACTCTGCTTAAGGAGGAGGGGCACGGCTATATCAGGGCCAACTTTAGTGAGACAGGGTCCTAAGCTATTTTTACAACCTGGTACACTAACCGTTACAGGTGACTTATGAGGGGAAAGGTCACAGGGCAGGAGAGGAGGAGGGGCATGGTCGCAACAGGGTTAACTTTAGTGAGGCAGGGTCCTAAGCTATTTTACAGCCTGGTATACTAATTGCTACAGGCTACAGGTGATTTATGAGGGCAAGGTCGCAGGTGAGGAGGGGGCCCAGGTAAGGAAAAAAAAAGCCCGGTAGTGGAATTTCTAAGAATTCCACTTTAGTGTAATTTCCTAATCTTCCACTTCAAATGTGCTATGCTTTTCTCTTGTTAACCTGTCTTTTGTTATGGGATTGTCAGCCATGATCCTTATGATGGATGAAGAAAGATATCACACCTTTCTACCTCTATGAGGCTCCAGACACTCCTTTCTCTTCAGTGATGATTTTCAGGGTAAGAGTGCCCAGTGTACCACAACCTGTCAGAGACAGGAAAGAGTTGAAATCCTAGGTCACACCTGGGCAGGTTGTTCTCTGGGGCAACACACAGAAGGGTAGGGACAAAGACATAGCTTACCATGAGTGCCATCCTAAACAAGTGCTGAACCAGGAAGGAAGAGGTGTGCCATCACCTAGAGAGAAGACAGAAGGGCCAGGAGCCATGGAGGCCCATGAATCAGGTATCCAGAACAGAAGGGCCAGAGCATGAGGAGTCAGAGGCAGACTGGAGTGTGGTGAGTCCATGGTCAGTTTGAAACAAATCTTGTTAACATCCAAGTTTCCACCATTCGTTTCTTATTGTGCATTGATTGACAGATTGCTAGGGTAGGAGAGATCCTAAAAGTGACTGGAATGTAAATAAAGGAGATCTCCTCTGATCATAGCATTTGAATAAAGTTGCAAATATGAAGGCAGTATATTGTGGCTGGTTGAGTAGCCTTATGGGAAAGGCTCTCCCTCTGTATCCTTGGGTTTTGCATCTGTGGATTCAACCAACTGTGGATCAACAATATTCAGGAAAAAAGATAACAACAATGCAAAAACAAAAAAAAATTAAAAATAAAAATAAAATGCTCTCAATGAGGCTTCAGTTTATCAATCTAGAAAATGGGAAAACTTATTTTGTACAAGAGGACAGTAGAAGCCCCTGCTCATCATCTGTTATTTCCTGTGGCCCCCGGTCCCAGTAGAGGGCCTAGGAAAAGAGTTTATTCTGACAAAAGTGCAGAGCAGAAGGGCATCTTGGGGTGAACTTGGGCCCTGGCAGAATAGCAGAAGTAATAACAGTATCTTCTGGAATCACTGGAGGAAATGATACCAAGAATGGCAATAGCAACAACTTCTGAGCAGGGAAGAAAGAATTCATGGGGATCAAATAACAACTGAGTTACTGAATCAGCATCTGGTGCTCTAACCCAACGTTGACTTTCCACTAGATATAAAAGGTGGGGTGGGGATGGGAGCAGAAGGTGAATAAACAAGAAGAGATAGGAGCCTCTGCCCTGAGGAACTCTCATTATGATGGGAAAGACAGGATACATACAGGAGACAGATACAAAAACAACACAAACACATCCCATGCTTCACATGAATTAGCAGAGCAGAAAAGATTGAGTTTGTGAGTGGAATTAAAAACTGAGGAAAAGTGTGAGAGTTAGAAGACACGGTTGATTGTAAAGCCAAAATATCTAATAAAAAGGGTTTTGATTTCAGACACATCTGCATGTTGCCCGGCAAGGTAGTTCTGAATATCAAGCAGCAATCACATAAATGTATGAAATCCCTGAAGAGCACACAGCTAAGGAAGTCAGGTTTGCACCATAAAGAATTAGGACAGTCATAAAATGGAAATCGCGTTTGTGTGACAAACAATACAACAGCCTCAAGGAAAACAAATGCCAATATCAGGCGGGTGAAAGCTTAGAACAAGGAGAGATTGCAAACTGAACTAGAGGTGAGAAGAACACATAGAAGAGTCTGCCAGCATAGCAAAATTCCTTCTTGCGTAGCCCCTTGGTCATATTTGGGCCCTAACTTTAGCACACTTTCATACCATTTCACTTTCAGCTTTTTAGATTATCAAGTCATGTGAGAAACGATATCTTCACCTAAACTTACTAAACTTCTGTGCCTAAACTTACTATGCTTTGCCATTCTGCTGATTTTTCATTTTGGACTTGCCCATTTTGATTTGTGGTATAAAAACAGCTGTAAAAACCAGCCATATACAAATATCTTCATTAGAACTGCTAACTGAAGACATAACAAGGCTCAGAAATCTGGAAAGGAAAACTTTATTTCTCATAAAGGGTTGCAGCCCATGTGTGGCCATTCTGACAGGCTGGAAATCAAAGCCTGGGCCAGAAGCCAGAAACACATACATGCTTCAAGACAGAGACAATAGAAGCAGGAATTTATACTGAGCAGGGTGGCCAAATATATAAATTTAATAAACTATAGGAGGAGTCATGAATATTTACAAAAGGAGAAACATGCACATGTATAATCAACTTTATACACCTTTATGGGGTCAGAAATGGTGGCCCTCTTATGTCAAAAGGTGAAGCAAGGACAAGAAAACCCTCTCTGTGCTTGCTCTGTCGATAGGTTAAAACCACTCCGTGGTTGGTGGTCTTTTCTGAGGAAAGAATGCTGATCTGGATCATGAGATTGGTTTCAGTTTAGTCCTTTGGAAAGAAGCCTGATGGCTGCTAGCAAGGGAGGGGGTATAACGAAGTATGTCTGACTTCCCATCCCGTCATGGCTGGGAACTTAGTTTTAAGGTTTCTCTGGGGTCCCCTTCACCAAGAGGGGGTTCATTCAGTCAGCAGGGAGCTTAGGAATTTATTTTAGTTCACGGAACTACCAGAAAGAGCCAGATAATATACAAAATGATACCTTTTCTTGAATCCATCAGAGCGCTAAGGTAGCAGGACAACCAAGTACTCTGAAATCTAAGAAAAGACAGGTGCTTCCAAAGAGAGCTAGGAAGCAAGCACAGGCTCACCTGTAACACAGTGTGGAAGGAAGATGGGGCTACCATACAAATGGGTTGGAAGACTTCAGCTAAAATTTTAAATAAATTGCTAACAGCCAGAACTGGGAACTGATTATACAAAGGGCATTCATACTCATTTAAAGGATCTTCATGGACCTCCACCAGAGCTCATAAAAATATTGTGGGCAGGACAGGCAGAAGACAGAGAATGTCTCCTGATGGCACATACCTAGATAATGGGAACAGCTGCCATTGTGGGAAAGGCACAAAACCCATCTGAACCCTTTTCCCTAAGGAACAAAAACCTTAAAACACTAGAAGAGGGACCCAAGACACAGGTAGAAGCCCATTACACCTGGAGAAAAGCAACAGAAAAAACCCTCTCTACTCTTGGGCAAGGGGCTGGAAACCATCCCAAGCTAGACCATTAGCAGTCTTCTACCATTGAGGGAGATGCGGGATCACTGAAAAAGTCTTATCCTCAAGATCCAGGGACAAAAGGCCCACCTAAGACTGAGGTAGGTCTAGAACAATAGAGAACCCCTGCCCCACCTCTCAGGCTAGCAAGTACTGAGTGAGAAGCAATAGCACTCTGCATTGGAGAGGGAATCTCTGACGTACAGGCACATAGGGAAGGCCTAAAGTTGGTATGGAGCAGGAACACTGAGAAAACACCCTCCAGGAGA
This sequence comes from Avahi laniger, assembly GCA_963575035.1. Taxonomy (NCBI): domain Eukaryota; kingdom Metazoa; phylum Chordata; class Mammalia; order Primates; family Indriidae; genus Avahi; species Avahi laniger. The sequence goes on along the minus strand of CAUYSK010040124.1, from coordinate 1,893 downwards.
ACCAGCCCCAACCCAAGCACAAGATAGCACAGGAAGTATTTAAAGGTAACTATGGCAATAACAAAACCCAAACCCAGCTCAATTCTTGACTAGATTGGCCCAACCCTCCTATACTAATAGCTTCTCAGAAGAGCGATGCCCATTTCCAAGCATAAATACAATTTGCCTCAGTCTCTACTGTCCTACATGTGATATGTAGCATTCAATAAAATTATGAATCTATACAAAAAAGGCAGATAAAAACAACCCTGTCGAGAGACAATGTAAGCAATAGAAACTGTTTCAGAGATGATCCAGATGTTGGTACTGTCAAAAAGAATTTAATATAACTATAATTACCATGTTAAAGGCTCTAGTGGAAAATGTGGACAACATGCATAAACAGATGGGGAATTTCGGCAGAGAGATGGATACTACAGGAAGAGTCAAAAGGAAATGTTAGAAATTTTAAAACAAAGTAAGAAAGAAGAATGTTTTCAACAGACTCATCAGCAGTGGATTCCATTCAGCTGAGAAATAATCAGTACCTTGAAGATGGGTTCATAGAAATTACCCAAACTGAAATTCAAAGAGAAAAAAAGAATGAATAAAATGAAAGAAAATAGAATAAAACATCCAAGAACTGTGGGACAACATAAACTGGTCTAATGTGTGTAACTGAAAACTGAAAGAAGAGAGAAAGAATGGGAGAGAAGAAACCTTTGAAGAGATAATGGCCAAAAATGTTTCAAAAATAATGGAAGTTATCAAACCACAGATCCAAGAAGATCAGCCAACCATAGGCAGACCAAATACACACACACAAACACCTAAATCAGGGGTGGGAAACTTTTTTCATGTTGGGAAACTGCATTAATTTAGCTGTATTCAGATAAGGCTGCATTCAAAAACTTCAATTAGATGTAGTTAAAAATGTACATTATTTTGTAAAAATATAACTACTATGTATTTAATAATTTCAAAAATGAAAACTATTTGTTTATTTTAAAGTTAACTAACTTTTTAATGACTTTGTTGTGTCTGCTTTTTGTTTGGAAAGTATTTGAATATTTGGTTGCAGCATGGAGGTCCACAGTTTCAGTTGATCCTCTAGATGGGTATCAGTCATTTGTGACCTTAAGGGCATCCTGATTTGGATTAAGTAGGAGAATGCAGATTCATAGCAATAAGTGGTTGAAAAGCAAGAAAGCATTTTCCAGGCATGTTGCCAAAGACATGGGTATTCTATTGTATTTTTCAGACATGTTGCCAAAGACTTGGGTATTCTAGTGTATTTTTCCACATTTCAATTGGATCTTTCTTAGCATCAAACAATGACTTCAAAATGTCATCTACTGAGAGCTCAATCAATTCCATCTTGATCTGTACTTCCATCTGTAGTTCTTTAGGTGTCTTGGTGATATCAGCTAGGTGAGGCTGAAATGCTAATTTGAGTGTGATGTCATGATCTCAAAGTCAGTGAAGCTTTCATTGTATTCTCAACAGCTCCATATTCTTCAGATGATTCACATAGATCATCCTGCTCATCAATGACCTTTGCTAACTGGGGAAAATGTTCATGCAACATTTCCTTTTGAAGAAGTGTTTTGAAAAAGATAGCTTTTTTCAAAATGCTTGGATTTTTTGCCACATATCATATATGGACTTATTTTACCTTGCAAAGAAATATTCAAGTCATTTTGATTTGACATGATATCACACAGAAATGCTGCATTCCTATAGAAATCTTCTTTCAATAATTCATATTGCTGATTCTGTTCTTCATAAAATTTGACTATCTGTTCTCACAGAGATAAAATTTTGGCTGACACCTGTCCCTGAAATAGCTCTAGAATGCTAAGACAAATCCACATCCTCATCATTCAAAATGTTACAGCATGTTACAAAACTGAT
>CAUYSK010040122.1:0-28418 GCA_963575035.1 Avahi laniger | reverse complement strand
TCTGTAAGTATTTTTAGAATTAAGTGTTTATTTTAAAACTAGTTGAGTCAAATTGGTTGTGACATTCAGTTTTTATTGGTCCTGACAATGAATGGAGACAAAACGGATTAAAGAACTGTATTTCTTTTTTTTTTTTTTTTTTTTTTGAGACAGAGTCTCACTTTCATTCCTGGGGCGAGTGCCATGGCGGCAGCCAAGCTCACAGCAACCTCAAACTCCTGGGCTCAAGCGATCCTACTGCCTCAGCCTCCCAAGTAGCTGGGACTACAGGCATGTGCCACCATGCCCGGCTAATTTTTTTGCTATATGTATTTTAATTTCTTTCTATTTTTGGTAGAGATGAGGTCTCGCTCTTGCTCAGGCTGGTCTCGAACTCCCGAGCTCAGAACGATCCGCCCACCTCGGCCTCCCACAGAGCTAGGATTACAGGCGTGAGCCACCGCGCCCGGCCTAAGTTAGTTTTTTATTGCACTTTGTTTTAAAGATCTTTTAATAGTTTAAGTTCAATTCAATATATTTGTATTAATCAATTTAGTGTAAGATACTGAGGTAGATAAGAGATGGGAGCCAAATGTCACACTCTTAAAGAATTTTAAATGCATTAGGAGAAATTGAATTTGTAAATAACTAATTATAGAAAAAAGGTAGTGTATTAATTATGGTACTTCTTGAATTCATAGGTGAGAAACGTTCTTTCTGACTTGCTTCATAGAATAAGGTATGGCATTTGAGCTGTGTCCTGAAGATTAGGTAGTAGTCTAAAAAGAGGTCATTCTACGTAGAATGGTTGGTTAAAGATGAGGAAGAATGGTAGGTGCCCCCTTGTTCGTTAGAGATATGAATGGTTTCTGAATTCTTTTCATTCCTTCTTTTCTTAAGACTGGACATATTTAAGTAGTTTTTTTTGTAAACATTAAAATGGGAAGGGAGGTGAGAGAGGGAGGGAATATTTTAATTTGAAGGGCATCGAAAAATTTTACACAACTTTTATTTTGGTTATTGTATTTTTCAGTTCTAAAATTTGTTCAACTTTTCTTTATGTCTTCTGTTTTTTGGCTGATAATTTCTGTTTTAATATTTATTTTAAGGCCGGGCATGGTGGCTCATGCCTATAATCCTCCTAGCACTCTGGGAGGCCAAGGCGGGAGGATTGCTCGAGGTCATAAGTTCGAAACCAGCCTGAACAAGAGGAAGACCCCTGTCTCTACTAAAAAAAAAATTATTTTAGAAACGTTTGTTGTTCATTTGAGTATTTTCACAGTAGCTGCTTCAAAGTACTTGTCAGATAATTCCAATATCTATGTCCATTTCTTCATTGGTGTAATCTTTTCCCACAAATTAAGATTTTTGTGGTTCTTCTTGTACCAAGTAATTTTGGTTTGTATCCTAAACATTTTGAATATTATGCAATGAGATTCTGTGTTTTCTCTATATTTTATGAAGAATGTTGATATTTTTATTTTAACCTTCTGTGGGTTGTGGTTCCATGTAAATGCAGTTTTCAGAGCTTTGGCCGTGCTGTTCAGATCTGTTCCACAAGTGTTCCACCCAGTGGTCAGTCTGGAATCTGGGTGGAGGACTACTTATCTCAGTTTTCAAAGTTTGTATTATGCTAATTAATATCAGATCCATACCTACACAGATTGAGGGTGAGCCCAACTTTATGGGGTCACTTTCTGAGAGAGACAGAGAGAAAGAGAAGGGGGGAGTAGAGAAAGAAAAGAAAAGAAAGATTGATTCCCTTCCCTTCCCTCAGAATTTTTGCTCCTGGAGGCTTTTCATCAGCAAGTTCTCTTGCTGCTACTGTTGTCCCCATCATGGATGAACTGGGCTGGGATTTTAGAGTACGGAGAGAAAGGAAAGTAAAAAAATACCTAAGGGACTTCCTCTGCTTTCTCTGAGCTTTAGGAAGTTCCCTTTTCTGGCCTTGAGCCAGAGCTAGAAGGTTCTGTTTCTCTCTCTGCCTGCACCGTAGTGCTCACTTCTGGGCTTTGGGTTGTATTGAGTTTTGGCTAGGGGATGCTAGAGGGGGGAAAAACGGTAAACTCAGAGCTGATTTGGGGATACTTGGAATTCTTGTGTTCTTCCTGGATCTATTTGTGATATTTACATTTCAGAGCTTCAAATAACCATTCATGCATTCTGTCCCAGAGTTGCAATTTAGTTCAGTGGAAGATAAAGGGGAGGTGTATTTATTGCATCTTACCAAATGGAAATCTTCCCAACATTTTTGTTTTAACTTTTTGTTTTGAAATAATTTTAGATTCATAAGAAATTGTAAAAAGAGGACAAAGAAGTCCTATGTGCCCTTTACCCAGTTACCCAAACCAGGAAATTAATGCCAACTTTTTATCATGAAATATTTCAAATGTTTAAGAATATTAAAGGACATATGTTGAACATCTGTGTATCCCCTACTGATAATCCAATACTTTTTCATGTTTTCCTCCACCAGCTTTATATATATATATATATATATATATATATATTCTAATATGCATATATTCTTTTCTGTATCAACCACTTGAAAGTCAGTTGCACATATCATGGTAATTCACCCTTAAATAATTCAGCATGCGTATTCTAAGAAAAAGGACATTATATTTTAATAAACATTTAATAAATGCAAATTATTTTTCTCTATAATCCCAATACCATTATCATACCTAAGAACTTTTTTTGGAGAGGAGTCTTAATGTCCCAGGGCTTTTGTTTTGAAGTACATTACCTCTTGAAGGCTTATATTATTTTTCAAGGAGGTGGCCCTCCTGATGATATATACTCTTGATAATTACTTTGAGTGTCTAGACTCTTATCATGTGTGCAATTTAGAGCCCAGGGAGCTCCCTGATTCTGTATTCTTGTCTCTCATTCTTCCCTGAGCTCAGTCTTAATCACAGCTCTCTGAGCAGATACTCATTAGAATAGTCCTTATCAGGAGATTGTAAACTTGTCAGACTAATTTAGGACTAGTATGTTACTTTGTTTTAAATTATTAGTCAAGGAATTACTTACAGTTAAAATTGTGGCAGAGTTTCTGATATGGTGTTGTATAATGGTTGTATCAAGCTGTAAGCTGTTGAAAACCTGACTACAAGGCTTAGACAAAGAGAGATTTGCTTTTCTTTCTTACCTAAATCTGGAAGTAGGAAGTTGCTCATTTTGCTTCAGTGGCCCAACATTGTTGGGGCGCATATCTTTGTGATGTTAATGGCCTTTATGGTCCTAAGGTAGTTGCTGGAAAAAGTCAAAAGGATCATGCCAAGCAAAAGCTTTCTTGTAAGTGCTTCCAGCAAGTCACTTCTAATGTCTCAGGGGCCAAAACTGAATCATATAGTCACTGCTAGGTGTTTTAACATTTTGGCCTCTGTAGCAAGAGGCAAGGAAGAAGGAAGGATTTGGGAATGGCTTTTCAAGTAGCCAGTTAATAGTATCTATCACAACATCTAATTGCATTCATTTAACTTCAAAATTGTGTTCATTTTACTTCAGTGTGATATTTAGCACATAGGTGCCTTATAATTACATAATAGCATTTTACTGGATACTGCGAAGAACAAAAGGATGAAAAATAGTAAAAATAATTTTAAATTTAGTTGTGAATATAAGCTTTTGATAATGCAAGGTGAAACTCAGCTTGAATTTTGGGATCTTGGACAAGTTATTGAACTTTTAAGCTTCCATTTCCTCATCTGTGAAGTGAGGTAAATAATGTATGACTTTTAGGGTGTGAAGGAGATACTTCATATAAAGTACCTAGTACAGTGCCTGCTGCATTCGAGGTGCTACTATGGAAGATATTGTCATTATAATTGTTTGGTAGGTGAACATTGTGGTAGAGTGGAAAAGTATATAGACTTTATAGTGAACAGATTTGATTTGATTCCTGTTTCTACTACACACCTGTGTGGTCTAAGGCAAATCAGTTTCTCTCTGAAATAATTTATTAATGTAGTGTTTATCTCTCAGGGTTGTTAGAAGGATTAGAGATTGGCTCTGTATAGAGTAGCGCTTTATGGACTCTCAGTAAAAAGCATCTGCTCCTGCTATTTTAAGTTCTTATTTCTGTATTTTGGGATCCATATAACAGACAAGGAATCAATCATTGAATTTACTCTAGAAATTTATTTGCGATGAGAAGAATATCATTAATTAGTAGGGAAATTTTTTATCTGTTCAAGAAAAATAGCTGCAGAAACTAGACACTAGCTATCAATTATGAGGTCTCTTTCCACCATGATTTTTAAATTTTAAATTTCAAATATTTTGTTAGTGGTTTCCATTGTACATAATGGATGTTCTCTAGTGCTTTTACCATTAGCCTTCCAGATCTGTACTTCTTCTTTTCTGTTTATAGCCCTTTAATCATACATGTGATACATGTATCACATCATACATGTGATACATGTGTACCAATCTTCCTAGTGTTTTTTTGTTGTTGTTGTTGGTTTTTGTTTGTAAGACTTACTTTTTTTAGAGCAGTTTTAGGTTCACAGCAAAATTGAGCAGAAAGTGCAGAGAATTTCCATATACCCAATACTCCCATAAACCCACAGCCTTTCCCACTATCAACAATACCTACCAGAGTGGTACTACAAGAGATACAGGGAAAACCAAACCAACCCAAACGGAATACAACACAGCACCTCTGGTCACCAAAACGTGTGGGGATTTTTCTGCACTGGCAGCCAGTTAATTCAGCAGATACCAACTGGATGTCCTATAATTTAACTCAATTCCGACACTGTCTACCTGGAGATAGCATCAGATTCCACAAGTTGAGGGCTGTCCCCCACTTCAGATGCCAATTTTAAGTCCCAGGTTGTAGCCTATGTTCTGACCCTCCCCTCAGCTATAAACCAGGGTTCCCACAACCCCCTCCTTGGGTTCAATTAGTTTGCTAGAGTGGCTCACAGAACTCAGAGAAACACCTCACTTATATTTACTGGTTTATTATAAAGGATATTACAAAGGATACAGATAAACAGCCAGATGGAAGAGATGCATAGGGCATGGTGTATTATGGGAAGGTGCATAGAGCTTCCATGCCTTCTCCAGATACACTACCCTCTAGGAACCTCCATGTGTCCATCTATCTGGAAGCTCTTCAAATCCTGTTTTTTTTTTTTTTGTTGTTTTTTTTTTTTTTTTTTTTTTTTTTTTGAGATAGAGTCTCGCTCTGTTGCCTGGGCTAGAGTACCATAGTGTCAGCCTAGCTCACAGCAACCTCAAACTCCTGGGCTCAAGCAATCCTCCTGCTTCAGCCTCCCAAGTAGCTGGGACTACAGGAGTACGCCACGACGCCCGGCTAATTTTTTCTATTTTTAGCAGAGAAGGGGTCTCGCTCTTGCTCAGGCTGGTCTTTAACTCCTGAGCTCAAGCAATCCTCCCGCCTCAGCCTTCCAGAGTGCTAGGATTACAGGTGTGAGCCACAGTGCCCAGCCCCCAAATCCTGTTCTTTCGGATTTTTTATGGAGGCCACATTACGTGCACATGATTGATTAAATCTTTGGCCATTGATAGTCAATTTACCCCTTAGCCCCTCTGCCCTCCCTGGAGGTTGGGACTGGGGCTTAAAGCCCCAATCCTCTAATCATACCTTGGTCTTGACCAAGCCCCTATTCTGAAACTATCTAGGTACCTCCAGCCACCAGTCATCTCATTAGCATATGAAAGGCACTCTTATCACTCCAGTGATTCCAAGGGTTTTAGAAGGTGTGTGTCAGGAAAAGGGTGCATTTGTTATAAATCAATGAACTGCACTGACACATCATTATCACCCAAAGTTCATAGTTTACATTAGGGTTCACTCTTTTTTTTTTAGAGTTCACTCTTGGTGTTGTACATTCAGTTGATTTTGACAAATGTGTAATGACATGCATTCACCATTGTATCATACAGAGTAGTTTTACTACCCTAAAAATCCTCTGCCCTGCTTATTTATTCTTCTCTCCTAACCCCTGGCAACCACTGATCCCTTTACTGTTTCCATAGTTTTGCCTTTTCCAGAATGTCATATAGTTGGACTCATATAATATGTAGTCTTTTCAGAATTGGCTTCTTTCACTTAGTAACATGCATTTAAAGTTCCTTCATGTCTTTTCATGGCTTGATAGTTCATTCCTTTTAAACTCCGAATAATCCATTGTCTGGATGTTGCGCATTTTATCCATTCAGCTACTGAAGGACATCTTCGTAGCTTTCAAGTTTTGGCAATTCTGAATAAAGCTGCTATAAATATCCATGCTCAGCTTTTTGTGACATCCTCCTATTTTTTAAATTTTTTTCTTCTCTCTCATACATCCCCAATCTAGTGCATTTTAATATATAATCATCAGAGCCAGGCGCAGTGGCTCGCGCCTGTAATCCTAACATTCTGGGAGGTCAAGGCGGGAAGATTGCTTGAGCTCAGGAGTTTGAGACCAGCCTGAGCAAGAGCGAGATCCTGTCTCTACTAAAAATAGAAAAAATTAACCGGGTATGGTGGTACACACCTGTAGTCCCAGCTACTGGGGAGGCTGAGGCAGGAGGATTGCTTGAGTCCAGGAGTTTGAGGTTGCTATGAGCTAAGCTGACACCATGGCACTCTAGTCAGGTGACAGAGTGAGATTCTGTCTCAAAAGAAAAAAAAACTAATAATAATAATATACAGTCATCCCTTGGTATCTGGAGGAATTAGTTCCAAGAACTCCTGGAGATACCAAAATTCTTAGATGTTCAAGGCCCTGATATACAATGGTGTAGTATTTGCATATAACCTATACACATTCTCCGGTATTCTTTAAATCATCTCTAGATTACTCATAATACTTAATACAATGTAAATGCTATGTAAATAATTGTTATCCTTTATTGTTTAGGGAATAATTACAAGAAAAAATAAGTCTGTACATGTTCAGTCCAGACAAAGGTTTTTCCTCCCCCCCCAGGAATATTTTCAAAATGAGGTTGGTTGAATTCATGGATGCAGAGATACAGAGGGCCGACTGTATTTAATAAGTTTAATATAGATATGTGTTTATTTTTGAAATATATTCATAACAGTATGAATATACTGTTTTGTGTATATGTGTTTTTAATCTGTATAATGGTATTGTGCTCTGAATCTCAGTTATTCTTTTTTGATCAACACTGTCCAAGATTTAAACATACTGTATTTGTATATCTAGTTTACAACTGACTGTTATAGAATGATCTATTGTATATACATTTCCACATTTTACTTACGCATTTCTCTAAGAATAGATACTTGGGTGTGCCTTGAAAACTGCTAACACAAATAGTACTGCTATGAACATTCTTACACATCCCCTATCGACTTGTACAAAGGTTTCTCTGTAATATATGTTGAGGAAAGGAATTGCTGACTTGTACATACATGTACTTAATTTCATTAAATATTACCAGATTGTTTTCTAGAATGACTAACCAGTTTATGCTCCCACCAGCAGAGTATTAGGGTTCCGATTTCCTTAAATAGTCACCAATATTTGGTCTTATTCATCGGTTTAGACTTGCTAATCTAATGGGTGTAAAGTAGTATTTTGTTTTAATTTACATTTCAGTGATTGAGAGTGAGGTTGGGCATCTTTTATTTGTTATCATTTGAGTTTCCCCTGCTTATTAACTGAGAAAAGCACTCAAATAATACATATTTATTGTAGATACTTTTGAAAATACAAATAGACAAATATAAAAAGATCATCTGTAATACTCCAATCCAGAGATAATTGCTGTTAACATTGGCTGTATTCTTCTGGTTTTTAAATATATACACACATACACACTTTCATATAACACATATACAGATATGTATTTGTTTAATCATGAAATCATATACATAATTTTATAACTTACATTTTTCCTTTCATAATAATTTATGACTACTTCCCCATGTCGTTAGAATTTTTTCTGTATCATCATGTAATAGGTACATACTCCATTTTGTGGCTTTAAGTTATTTAATCTTCTGTTGTGGGACATTTATACTATTTTTGGTTTTTCTCTCATTAGCTATAGTTTAATGAACTCTTAATCAAGCCTACATTTTGATGTGGCAAAGCCAGAGGGATTACGCTCATGCTCCCTTTGTGAAACTCAATTTTATAGCAAGTTGCAGGCTGTCTTAGGCTATTTTCCGCTTGGATTCTAGGGCAGCTGTTAACACTTCATTTTATAAAAAGACATCTAGCCTTTGATGTTCCAGGGCTAGTGTTCAAAGATTTCTCAGTTGGGCTTGATATCCTCCTTTCTTTTTTTCACTTTGGCAAGGCCAGGTTAGCATAGAAGGATAGTGCAAAAGTAGACTTAGTCTTATGTTTAAATATCAGTGTCCTCTCTAGAAGGGCTGCTAAACTTCAATTATAAAGAACTCTAATGTAAATTGCTAACTTCATTTTACTTTTCAAAATTTTAATAGCTTTCTATTATAAAAGTAAGAATGCTCATAAAACAAGAAAATATAGAAAACCATAAAGAAAATAAAATTCCCATAATTCTTTTAGCCAAAGATAACTGCTTAATTACCATTTTGCCTTATATCTTTTTAGATGTTTTTCTAGGTGGTATCCTTGAGCCAGCTAGGACTGGCTCACTGGAGCCAATAATTAAGGAATTATGCAAGCCCAAATCAGTGGTAGCTTGATATTTGCTATGGTAGTAGTAGTTACATCACTGAAATTAGCAAATGCTACAAATCAGGACTTCCTCCTCCCTGGTAAAATCTGCCCAAGCCTGTTTATCAGTACTCCACTGTCTTCTAGAAGTCCATTGTATAGATCAGTCACTCTCAGTGTGGCTCTTAGGCCAGTAATGTCAGTGTTACCTGTGAATTTGTCAGAAATGCAGATTCTTAGCCTCCACCCAGACCTACTGAATCAAAATCTGGTATCGGAGCCCAGCAATCTGTAGTCTTAATAAACCCTTCAGGTGGTTCTGATGCATGTGAAAGTCTGAGAACCGCTGATATAGATGTACCATAAATAGCTGATTGGTTTTATGATTTCTGTATGATACATTTCTAGATATATGTTCATTTTAAAGTCTTTAGATACATATGACAAAATCATATTCTAAAAAGGCTGTGCTAGTTTCTCCATTCCCACCTGAAGCCTACGTCAACTCCATTTTAGGCTTTTTTCCCCATATATGGAGGAAAATAGCTATGTTAAGGATTTTACTTCTCTTTTAGCTGTATCTGTATCCATCTAGCCGTTCTGGAACTCAATTCACCTGTATTGCCTTCAATAATAAAGTATTTTAATGTTATTTACATTTTGAGAAAGAGGACAATTGAGACACAGGAAGAACTGTGCTTTGCCTGCAGAGTACTTACCATGTGTAGCGATACTTGTAGTACCTACTTTAAATTCCTGTGTGAATTAGACTATGCTTTATTCCTTATCTCTGACATGTTAACATCATTCTGAAACACCACTTTAAAATATATTGAGATTTGTTGCAGCATCTATTCACAATAGCCAAGATATGGAATCAACCTAAGTGTTCATTGACAAATGAATGGATAAAGAAAATGTAGTGTATGTATGTGTACATACAAATACACACGCATATGTAGTGGAATTCTATTTAACCTTTAAAAAGAAGGAGATCCTGTCATTTGCAAAATCATGGATAAACCTGGAGGACATGATGTTAAGTGAAATAAGCCAGGCACAGAAAGACAAATATACTTCATGATCTCACTTATATGTGGAATCTTAAAAAGTTAAACTCATAGAAATGGAGAATGGAATGGTGGTTGCTAGGGGCTGGGGAGGAAGGGGAGAAAATAAGGAGATGTTGTTCAAAGGGTACAAAGTTTCAGTTAGGATGAGTAAGTTCTGGAGATCTATTGTACTACATTGTGACTATAGTTAATAATAAGGTATACTTGAAAATTGCTAAGACAGTAGATCTTTTTTTGTAAATTTTTTTTTTTTTTGAGCCGGAGTCTCACTTTGTTGCCCTGGCTAGAGTGAGTGCCGTGGCATCAGCCTAGCTCACAGCAACCTCACACTCCTGGGCTCAAGCAATCCTACTGCCTCAGCCTTCCGAGTAGCTGGAACTACAGGCATGTGCCACCATGCCCGGCTAATTTTTTCTATATATTTTTAGCTGTCCAATCAATTTCTTTCTATTTTTAGTAGAGACGGGGTCTCGCTCTTGCTCAGGCTGGTCTCGAACTCCTGAGCTCAAACAATCCACCCGCCTTGGCCTCCCAGAGTGCTAGGATTACAGGCATGAGCCACTGCACCCGGCCTTTTTTTTAAAATTTTTAAAATATTTAAATTTCTGGCCAAATTTCTTTCTATTTTTTAGTAGAGATGGGGTCTCACTCTTGCTCAGGCTGGTCTCAAACTCCTCAGCTCAAGCAATCCTCCCGCCTCGGCCTCCCAGAGTGCTAGGATTACAGGGATAGTAGATCTTAAATGTTCTTATAACAAAAAATAAGTATGTGAGGTAATGGATATATTAATTACCTTGATTTAACCATTTCACAATGTATACATATATCAGAATATCACATTACAACACTATAAATATATATAATTTTTATTTGTTGACTATACTTAATAAATTAATTTAAAAATTAAATTTAAAAAGATCAGATTAAATGCAAAAATATATTAAGACCTGCTGCTGTGATAGTTGCTATTAGTGGTGCTAAGCTATTAGAAGTAGGGAAAAAGATCCAAAGACTTGTAACTCTCCTTGGCTTATCTAGACAATAAGCTGAAAGTACTTTAAAAACTGTTACTAGATTAGGAGCCAGAATTTGCTTCTTGTGAAAAGGATAATTTAGGCAGGTTTGCCATATTTCATTGTCACTGATTATTGATACCTCATGTTTTTTGATTTTATGCTTTTTTAAATTAGCAATTGCAAACACTAAAACTGGCCTTTATTTGAACCTTTATCAACTTTTTTGCTAAATGAGTGCTTTGGACTCAAACTGTTAATTTTATGATGGCATTAGTAGAGTCTGCCGAATTGCCAAGCTTCCAGATTTATACAGCCTCACAAATCATTTTATTTAGTTAAGCATTCCATAGTTTTGTTCTTACTGCTATTTCCAAAGTTTATGTTCTTGACCTGAATAATTAATTTTCAGAGTTACTGCTCTGAAAGAAATAGCGTTACAGTTAAGATGATAATCCCCTTATTTTTATTTTTTTGAGACAAGGTATCACTCTATTGCCCAGGCTACAGTGCAGTAGCATGATTGTAGCTCACTGCAGCCTCGAACTCCCCAGCTCAAGTGGTCCTCTTGCCTCAGCCTCCTGAGTAGCTGGAACTGTAGGTGCTTGCCACTACTCCCGACAATTTATCTTATTTTTCTGGTAGAGATGAGGTCTCGCTGTGTTGCCCAGGCTGATCTCAAACTCCTGAATTCAAGCAATCCTCCTGCCTAGGCCTCCCAGACTGCTGGGATTATAGGCATGAGCCACTATGCTCAGCCTCTCCTTATTTTTTTTTATGACTCATCTTTATGACTCTTCCACTGCAGTTTGGTAGCTTGAATAGCTGCCTTGCCTTAGACAAGTCACCCAGTTCCTCTGTGCCTTAGTTCAGCGGTTCCCAACCTTTTTGGCACCAGGGACCAGTTTCATGGAAGACAGTTTTTCCACAGAGGTGGAGGTGGGGTGGGGAGGTGGCGTGGAGCTCAGACGGTGACACAAGCAATGGGGAGCAGCTGTAAATACAGATGAAGCTTCGCTCGCTGGCCAGCTGCTCACCTTCTGCTGTGTAGCCCCCTGGGTTCCTAAGTTTCAAGGAAGACAATTTTTCCACAGATGTTGGGGTGGGAAGGCCACAGAGCTCTGCAGCCGAGTCCCTAATAGGCTGTGGACTGGTACCAATCCACAGCTTGGGGATTGGGGACTGCAGCCTTAGTTCTCTCATTGGAAAAATTGAGCTGCTAATAACCATCTCACGAGATTATTATCAGGATTAAATACAATATTATATGTAATGTACATGGCACAGTTCACACTGGCACTTAGTAATTGATACATTCCTTTGAACTTCTTAACATTAAGTGTTCTTCACAGGTCTCTCCTTATGCCTTTTTTGGGTCTATTCTCCTTTCAGAATTGGACATAAGCAATGACCCCTCTTCCCAGAGAAATGCACATGTCTATTAAACTTTACCTACAGTTTTGGAACTTCATAAACATTTCCCCACTTATGTAATAGAGATTTAATCAGTGAATGGAGTAGTCAATTGCAAATTATTGGTATTGTAGTCCAAATAATTATGTAACACTGGCCGGGCATGGTGGCTCACGCCTGTAATTCTAGCACTCTGGGAGGCCGAGGAGGGAGGATTGCTTGAGCTCAGGAGTTCAAGACAGCCTGAGCAAGAGCGAGACCTCATCCCTACTAAAAATAGAAAGAAATTAGCCAAACAACTAAAAATAGAAAAAATTAGCCGGACATGGTGGCGCGTGCCAAACTACTGGACTGAGGCAGGAGGATCGCTTGAGTCCAGGAGTTTGAGATTGCTGTGAGCTAGGCTGATGCCATGGCACTCTAGCCCAGGCAAGATAGACTCTGTCTCAAAAAAAAAAATTATGTAACACTGCGGCTAGACTTAGAGATCTGTGCTCACTGTGAACTACAGCTAATAATGTTCAATCAGGTTAGATATTGACTAAGGCTGCTGCCCTCAACCCCTGGCTATCGACTGTATTGGTCAGTGGCCTGTTAGTAACCGGGCCTCACAGCAGCAGGTGAGCAGAGAGCGAGAGCAAGTGAGCCGAGGGCGAGTGAGCGAAGCTTCATCTGTATTTATAGCTGCTTCCCATTGCTGGCATCACTGCATAAGCTCTGCCTCCTGATAGATCAGCAGCAAGCAGCATTAGATTCTCATAGGAGTTTGAACCCTACTGTAAACTCCTCATGTGAGGGATCTAGGTTGCATGCTCCTTATGAGAATGCAGTGCCTGATGATCTGAGGTGGAGTCGAAGTGGTGATACTAGCACTGGGGAGCAGCTGCAAATGCAGATTATCATTAACAGAGAGGTTTGACTACACAATAATGTAATGTGCTTGAATCATCCCAAAACCATGCCTCCTGCCCCCAGGCATGGAAAAATTGTCTTCCATGAAACTGCTCCCTGGTACCAAAAAGGTTGGGGACCACTGGACTAAGGCACAACTGTGTAATTTTCTGAGGTATCCATTGAAACTTACTTGTAAGCTTGTGAAAAGGACTTTGGTCACAATTCTAGCCATAAAATCAGTTTCCAGGAAACCCTCAAATATGGCAGCTTCTTTCAGATTGCAGGCTACAGCCAAAATGTCATCTCATCTGAAGATGTGCCATTTCTCTTTCAAGTATTATCATAGACAAAGGGGTGTTATTAGAGTCTTTTCATCTTTTCTACCCATTCCACTCTCCACAGTTTTAGTTAGGACACTTAGAATTGCAGGGGACAGAAATCCAGTTTAAGGGGGAAAAAGATTTATCAGCTCACATGATTGAATAATCCAGTCATATCTGACAGCACAGATTTACGGGCTCAAATGACTTCGATCCCTTGTTTCTCAGCTGTTTTTCTTTGCCTTTTGGCCTTCTCCTAACACAAGTGGCATTCTTCATGAAGTCGGGGAAGATGGTTTCAAGCGGCTCCAGTTCACATTGGTTTTATAGTTGCAATCCCACAGGAAGCAAGTTAATATTTCCCTATAGGGTCAGAAAAAAATTCCTGGGGAAGACTTTGGACTTGCTTGGGTCATTTAGTTAATGTTTTCTGTACCTACTCCTCCATATATACACAAAATAGGGTAAGTAGTTCTCCAATAGAATTGGTAGACAGATCTACAACATTCTTCTAGGATTATTTTGTAGTGAAGTACTTGGGTAGAACCCAACTCTCCTCTTGAAAACAGTAGCCCTTTCATCTCTTAGAACATTGAATGCAATTATAAAAAAACTACACCAACTCCCTCTCCTTACCCATTTTGGTACCACTTGATTGCAAGTGTGCATATTTGGGAACTTGTTAATGATACAAATGCTGGGACCTCATCCCAGACCTATGATATTAGAAACCTTGAAGGTGAGGCCCAGCAATCTGCATTAACATACCCTCCAAGTGGTTTTTATGTATGCTAACACATGAGAACCACTGACCTACATCATGGATACTCACAGCTGTCTGAAATAGGAGAGGGAAGGAGTCTTCACTATTAAGAGTCATTCATGGTTTTATTACCTTCCCTGACAAGCACAACTGGAAATGATTTTTTAAAGATTTAAGCCAGGCACTGTAGTGCATGCCTGTAATCCCAGCTACTCAGCAGGCTGAGATGGGAGGACTGCTTGAGCCTGGAAATTCGAGATCAGCCTGGGCAACATAGGGAGACTCCATCTCAAAAAAAAAATTAAATTTCTGTAAGATTATTGTCTAAACAATTCAGTTCAACCATTTTAATTCTTTTTTAGGGAGATAGGTTTCGCTAATTTAAAAAAATTTAAAAAATTTTTCTTTCTCCAATTTTTTATGATGCAGTGTTCTCAGGAAAAAATTAAAGCAAAATAGCATTTTTTGAATACCATTTATATACCAGTCAGACTAAATATGTTTTTACATGGTGGTTTAATTCCTTACACAATCCCAGAAGATAGGTCATGGTTTTGTATCCCCATTGTTGCTTAGAAGAAAACCAAGGCTGAGAGAGGTTTAAAAAATTGACCCTGGTAGGTGTGTCTAATAAGCAGAAAAGTAGAGTCTGAATGTATGTATTCAACAGATATTATATTGAGGGCCTACTGTGTGTGGAAACCTGTTCTAAGTATCAAGAGTACAAAAACTTAAGACCTAGTTTTTGTCCTCAAGGAACTCAGCCTTATAAAGACAGACAGTAGGATAATGACTCCTATAACAAAGATATCTAAAAAGTGATTTGGGAAACAGTGGAGGGAACATCTGACTTCACTTTAAAGGATTAGGGAAGGCTTCAAAGAAGGATTGGATCTTTGATGTTTGATTAGATAACATTAAAAATTCCTTTGATAAACAAAAATTTCATTTTACTTTCATGCTTAATAAAAATTTTAAAATAAATTAATTACCATATCTAAAAGCAAATCAAAGCAATGATAACTTTGGGATGTTTTTCCAAACTACGTTTGCTCTCTATTCCAATATTCTAATGTGCTCTTGAAGGAGAGGCTTGTTTTAGCACTTCATAATTTTAAAAGCTACATTTATGCATGGTTTAGATGTATCATAATCTATCTAACTAGTCCCCATCTTTTTGATATTTAAGCTTACAGTCTTTATTAAATAAATGAAATAAATGGTACTATAATGCACATTCTTTTACATTCACCTTTGTGTTTTTGTGTTATACCTTTAGTATATCTCCTAGAAACAGAATGATTAGACCAGATATTTCTATTATGGATGTATATTTCTTCTGTCTTTGTTCTCACCCCCTCCACCACCTTTTTTTTAAAAAAACTCTTTATGTGTTGTGTTTTCATAACGTGGGTTATAGGGTTTTTTTTTTTTTTTGAGACGGGGTCTCACTGTCGCTCCGGATAGAGTACAATGGCATCATTGTAGCTCACTGCAGCCTCAAACTACTGTGCTCAAGCAATCCTCCTGCCTACGCCTCCTGAGTAGCTAGGACTACAGGTGTGGGCCATGATGCCCAGCTAATTTTTCTATTTTTTGGTAGAGTCAAGGTCTCACTCTTGCTCAGTCTGGTCTCAAACTCCTGAACTCAAGCAATCCTCTTGCCTCGGCCTCCCAGAGTGCTAGGATTATAGACATGAGACACTGTGCCTGGCCAATGGACTATTTATTATTAGCTTACTGGCTCCGTAACGATTCCAGAGTTCACCAAGGTGTCCTAGTCATATTGGGACTTTTTAGACTAAAACGAAATTCTGGGAACTGAGTTAGGATTGAACTATGGGTAGAAGGTATATAGGCCATGTAGCAAATTAGCTGTCATGTTCAAGTGCTTTATGCATTAATGAACAAAAATCTTTCATATCTCTTAGTGGTTTTGTTGGTCTCGAAAGTGATCTGTTTCTATTTCAGTTCTTTACTATATTCAGCTAACTTTATGACATTTTGTCAAGGAGTACATGCATTCAAAAACAGAATATAATAAGATTGGAAACTTGTTAATTGGTCAAGATGATAGGAAATTTTTTTCTATATAGCAGTTGTATATTTTGACATTTAGATGTAAGATTTTTTACTCATTTAAATTAGATTTTTTCTACTTTTAGCATCTGGCAGTGAAGAAGAGAGTGGCTAGCTTCTTGGCTGAGAGAAACTCCTTTAAGAAAATAAGAAGTCTAGCAATGCATTTATTTTAGTTCTTAAGTAAAGATGAACATGAGTGAATTTCTTGCTTTTTTCCTGGAATTTATAGTATATTTGGAATTTTTGGTATTTCTATAAATTTGTTTCTAACAGTGAATGCAATGTGGTAAAGTGAATGTTGACATACTTTATAGCAATGTGAATATTGATCACAATGCATTATTTTTTCATGTAATTTATTCCTAGTGAGATTAGGTTTGTTAGTCTGTAGCATATCAGTTAATGATCTTGCTTGCAAGACTTACATTTTCTTCTAGGATTTGTCACAATTTTTATATTTTTCTGGAAAACAAATCCAGTAAATATAGTTGTTTCAACCTTTCTTTCATTTGAATCACAGTTCTTAATAGGGGATATTAATCTTACCCCCACAGAAACTTATCTGATACGAAATAAATTAGCTGCTTGAATTGTACCTGTCAAGTTTCTTCTTTAAAAATGTGGTATAGATACACAGTGAAATACTATTCAGCTAGATATAAAAAAGAATGAAATCATGTCTTTTGCAGCAACATGGATAGAACTGGAGGTCATTATCTTAAGTGAAACAACTCAGAAACTGAAAGACAAATACCACATGTTCTTACTTGTAAGTGAGAGCTAAATAATGTGGACACATGGAGGCCGGGCGCGGTGGTTCACGCCTATAATCCTAGCACTCTGGGAGGCCAAGGCGGGGGGGCGGGGGATTGTTTGAGCTCAGGAGTTCGAGACCAGCCTGAGCAAGAGCAAGACCCCCGTCTCTACTAAAAATAGAAAGAAATTATCTGGATAACTAAAAATATATAGAAAAAATTGGCCGGGCATGGTGACACATGCCTGTAGTCCCAGCTACTCGGGAGGCTGAGGCAGGAGGATCGCTTGAGCCCAGGAGTTTGAGGTTGCTGCGAGCTAGGCTAACGCCATGGCACTCACTCTAGCCAGGGCAACAGAGTGAGACTCTGTCTCAAAAAAAAAAAAAAAATGTGGACACGTGGAAGCAGAGTGTAGAATGATGGACAATAGAAACTTGGAGAGGTGGGGATGGGTGAGAGATATGTCAATGATGGGAGGTTAGTTGGTAGGTACAATGTGCTTTGCTTCAGAGATATATGTACTGAGGCCCTGACTTCACCACAGTATGTTATATCGGTGCAGCCAAATTGCACCTGTACCCCGTGAATAGATGGAAAAAAAGGAAACATTTTTGAAAAATTTCTTTAATATTTGATTTACAAATGATTAAAAATGTAAAACTGAGTTCTAAGACCCACAATAGAGAGACAACATTGATATTTAAAAAAAATTACAGGCCCAACGTCATGGCTTATGCCTATAATCCTAGCACTTTGGGAGGCCAAGGCAGGCTGATCACCTGAGGCTAGGAGTTTGAGACCAGCCTGAGCAAGAGTGAGACCCTACCTTTACAAAAAATAGAAAAATGAGCTGACTGTGGTGGCGTGCGCTTATAGTCCCACCTAGTCGGGAGGCTGAGGCAGGAAGAGCGCCTGAACTCAGGAGTTTGAGGTTGCAGTGAGCTATGATGATGCCAGTGCACTCTAGCCTGGGTGACAGAATGAGACCCTGTCTCAAAAAAAAAAAAAAAAAGAAATTACAGTAACTTTTTTCTGTGTAAATACTTTATTCTAAACTTCTACCAAATTTGCTTTCTGCTATAATACAATCATTAAAAGTTTTAATTAATTTCTAACCTTTTTTTACATTTAAAAAGTATTTCCTCACAAGGAAGTTATATCTTACAAGAAAGAGATTTTAGTTTTTTTTTTTTTTAGTGACAGAGTCTCACTGTCTTGCCTAGGCTGGAGTACAGTGGCATGATCATAGCTCACTGCAGCCTCCAGCTCCTAGGATCAAGTGATCCTCCTGCCTCAGCCTCTCAAGTAACTGGGACTATAGGTGCTAGCCACCATGCTTGGCTCATTTTTACATTTTTTGAAGAGATGATGTCTGGCTATGTTGCCCAAGATGGTCTTGAACTCCTGAATTACAGAAGTCATCTGTCATGCCTGACCTCAGAATTTTACCTTTACAAAGGTAATTTGTTTTAGTGATAAGGTTTCTTCAGAATTCTTAAGAAAACACCTGATAGAGTATCTTTTATTATCTTTGCTTTCTTCCAGTCTCTGTGATTAGAATTCAACTGAACACATATCAAATTCTTAGCAAAATTTTTGTGAGTTGCTAGAAATTGAGGGCCTTTAAAATCTTTAGACTTCACTATATAGAACAAATTTTGAATTGGAATTTTCTTTATTTCTGTTGCTTTTGTTTTTCTGTTAAAACTTCCTGGGAGTATTCAGTTACGACTAAGGGATTTTCTTCTAGAGATCAGACAGCCTGAGAGAGAGTTATTCAGTCTTTTTTCTTTGTGGTATGTGCTTACCAGGCAGAGCAGCCACTGTATTTCAGTAAGAGAACCCATTGCCAAAACACCCACTAGAGCAGAAAACTGACCTAGTTAATGCTGACAGTTTAAAAAAAATCTGTGGTATTATAGTAGCATTGGATCAACTTTTTCCTTCTCTGGTGGTGGCTGGATAGGGGTAGAAAAAATAATGAGAAAGGGATATTTAACTGTTGCAAGGAAGTAAACAAAGCAGTAAATGAATATTTAATTGAAGTCTATTTGATTAAAAACCGTATATTTGGTACAATTCAAAAGCCTCTAAAATACAGCAGTAGTTCTTCTTCTTCTTTTTTTTTTAAAGAACCCAAGCTGGCGTGCAGTGGTTTTTCATAGATGTAATTGTAGCGTACGATAGTCCCAAACTCCTAGGCTCAGGTGATCCTCCTGCCTCAGCCTCCCAAGTAGCTGGGACTACAGGTATGTGCCACTGTGCCCAGCAATTCTTCTTAAATCACTTTAAGCTTAAAAAAAGAAAGCATGGGAAATTTCTAAGATTTTCATGGTAATAATCTAGAAAAGCCCACTAGTTAAGGATGTCAACCAGGATTTTATCAGTATACAATATTTTAGAATTTATAGATATTGAAACAAAAGCTAGTTAGAATACTTATTTGTAGCAAGTGACCATGGGCCTTAACTTTATCAAACTCATTTTTTCCATTGTTATCCAATTTATTAATATTTTTCACTTTCAGTGTCATTAGCATCTAAATTTTTAGAGCTTTGCCATTCAGTACAGAAGCCACTAGCCACATGTGGCTATTCCGATTTAAATTAACTAAAATTGAATAAAATTAAAACTCTAGTTCCTTAGTCAAACTAGCCACATTTCAAGTGCTTACTAGCTAGTGGCTACCATATTGGATAGCAGAAATATAGAATATTTTCATTATTGCAGAAAGTTATGTTGGGTAGGACTGTTCTAAAGGCTGCCATTTCTGTCATGCTTTACTTCAGGGTTTCTCAACCTTGGTACTGTTGACATCGTGGGTCAGGTAATTCCTTGTGGAGGGCTGTTCTTGTAGAATGTTTAGCAGCATCCCTGACCTGTACCAGATGCTGGTAAAATCCATCCCATCTTGACAACCAAAAATATCTCCGGACAGTGCCAGTTATCTCCTGGGGACCAAAATAGACCCTGCTTGAGAACCACTGATCTATTTACATGTATTAGTTCTGTTACCAATTAGCTTTCGCTGTATAAAAAGCTTAGTGGCTTAAAATACAGTAGGACCCCCTTATCCTTGATTTTGCTTTCCATGTTTTCAGTTACCCTAGGTCAACTGCAGTCTGAAATTATTAAATAGAAATTTTTAAATAAATTTTAAAATTTATAGGTTTTAAATTGTGTGCCATTCTGGGTAGTGTGATGAAATCTTGTGCCATCTAGCTCTGTCCCACCTGGGACATGAATCATCCCTTTGTCCAACATATCTGTGCTATGTACACTACTGAACCTGTTAGTCACTTAGTAGCCATCTTGGTTATCAGATTGACTGTGGAGGTATCAAAGTGCTTGTGTTCAAGGTCAATAGTCACCTAACAGTATGTCACAGTGCCTACATTTATCGTTTCATTTACCTCACTTTATCTCATCACTTTATCATCTAGGCCCCTTTAACATTTCATACCATCACAAGAAGGGTGTGTACAGTACAATGAGATATTTTGAAAGAGAGAGAGAGAGAGAGAAACCACATTCATATACATTTTATTATAGTATATTGCTATAATTGTTCTATTTTATTATTAGTTATTAATCTCTTATTCTGCTTAATTTATAAATTAGATTTATCATAGATGTGTATGTATAGTAAAAAATAGCGTATATAGGGCTTGGAACTGTCCTTGGTTTCAGACATGCACTGGGGGGTCTTAGAATGTATCTCCCATGGATAAGGGGGGACTACTATAAATCATTTAATAGCTCATGAGTCCATGGATTAGCAGTTTGTCTTCTACGGTCTGCTGGAGGTTTGGCTAGGGCCAAATGATGTAGAATAGCCCCACTCATATGCTTATTGGTTGGCAGGCTTTTGCCCAGGGTGATAGTGAGAGAATTTTTTCTCCATGTGGCCTTTCCAGCAGGCAGTTTCATTTACCTGATGGTTTCAGGGTTCTAAAAGTAGCTAGAGAGGACAAACCTCAATGTACAAATGCTTTTCCAGTCTGTGCTGTATGACATTTTCTAACGTTACATTGGTCAAAGCAAGTCATATGACCAAGCTCAAATTCAAGGGATCAAGAAATAGATTCCATCTCTTATAGGAAGAGTAACAATGTCACAATGTAAAGGGGTGTGCATAAGGAATGGGAGGAATTATAGCTGGTTTTGCACACAATCTACTATTATTGTCATTTTGTCCATTTATCATTCCCCTCTTTTTTACATTATTCATTATTATTATTAGTAGTAGTAGAGACAGAGTCTCACTCTGTTGCCCGGGCTAGAGTGTCGTGGCGTCAGCCTAGCTCACAGCAACCTCAAATTCCTAGGCTCATGCTATCCTCCTGCCTCAGTCTCCTAATTAGCTGGGACTACAGGCATGTGGCATCACACCCGGCTAATTTTTCTATTTCTAGGAGAGACAGGGTCTCACTCTTGGCTCAGGCCGGTCTCAAACTCCTGAGTTCAAGCGATCCTCCCCACCTTGGCCTCCCAGAGTGCTAGGATTACAGGCGTGAGCCACTGCACCCAGCCCATTATTATTATTTTAAATAATTCACAGTTATTTAATTTTACCCACATATTTCCTCTTTCTGGTGTTCTTGTTTCTTTCATGTGTTACTGTACTTCCATTTGGGGTTATTTTCTTCATAGACAACACCATTCTTTTAGTGTGAGTCTATTGATAATGAATACTTTGTTTTTGTCTGAAAGCATTTTTTTTTATTTTGCCTTAATTTTTGAAGGATATTTTCAATTGGGCATAGAATTCCTTCCAGGTTGTCAGTTACTATTTTTTTTAGCATTTTAAAGATATCATTCTGTTGTCTCCTGACTCCATTGTTTTTGTTAGGGAAGCAGTGTTTTTGGTTTTTGGTTTTCAGCAGTTTTCAGTAATGTGCCTATGTGGTCTTCTTTGTATTTAAGATGGTTGAGCTCCATAGATCCTCTTGAATCTTTAGCTTTATGTCTTTTGTCAGGTTTGGAATATCTCTTCTGATACTGCTTCTGCCTCATTCTTTCACTCATTTCCTTCTGGGATAATAGATACCACCTGTATGTTAGCTCTTTCTCTACATCCCATGTGTCTCTCATGTTCTTTTCTATATTTTCCACCTTTTTTTCCTTTGTGCTTCATCTGGATATTTTCTGCTGACTTATTTTCTAGTTCAATCTAGATTAATGCCCAATCTGCTGTTAAAAGCATCTATTTATTTTGTTAATTTTATATTACATATTTTTTAGTCCCGGAATTTCACTTTAAAATCTGTGTCTGATAATTACAGTGTCTGGATCCCCATTTGATCTTTTTCTGTTGTCTTTTTCTCTTGGCTTTTAGTCATTTGGTCCTGTCTTCTAGCATTCCTGGTAATTTTAAAAAATGTGTATGGCAGATGTTAGAGGCTCTTCATGATGATATTGTTCTCTAAAGACGATTTAATTTTCTTCTGATGGCAGTCAAAAGTTGGAGCAGCCAGGTGTGGTGGCTCACACCCATAATCCCAACAACTCAGAAGGCAGAGATGGAAGGATCTCTGGAGGCCAGGAGTTCGAGACCAGGTGGGCAACCCCATCTCTATAAAAAAAGAAAAAAATTAGCCAGGCATGCTGGCATGTACCTGTAGTCCCAGTTACTCGGAAGACTGAGGCAGGAGGATCACATGAACCCAGGAGTAAGCAATGATCGTGCCACTGCACTCCAGCTTGGGTGACAAAGTGAAACCTCATCTCTTAAAAAAAAAAAGCAAATTAAAAATATAGGCCCAAATGACTTTGATCCAATATGGTCTTGAGATGACTTGAGGCTTTGTTTTAGGCTTCTCAAGGGCTGGTTTAAATCTAGTTTTCACTTTAAGAGTGTTGTCTTTCAGAGGTATGAAATGGAATCCTAGGATGTTTGCCAGGGCCTCTCCTTGGCAGGCCCTGAACTCTTAATTTTTCTTTTTCTAGTACTGTGAAATTACCAATAGTTCTGTTTACCTTTTTTTTGCTTTAAAATAGGTACTTCACTCAGTTCTTGGCTTTCTGTCCCCACACAAATTCGGACTCAGTAAATAAATACCTTGAGGGCAAAAGCAATATAGGCTGTCCAGACCCACTTTTGTGTGATTTCCTTTTTTCTGGAATTTTAGCCCCTCAAATTCTGCCTGTCTTGATAGCCCTAAACTCTAATTTCTGTCTCTCTGAGATTTCCGAAATCTCTAGTCTGAAGCTAGTTGCCTAGAAGGAAAAAGTAGTGGGGAATGTTAGGTTTAACTCTACGTTTTCTTTTTCTCTGTAATTTCGGCCTTTCATATCCTGGTTGCTTTGTTTTTTACATCCAGTTTTTACAGTTTTTCTTGCCAGGAGAATTGGTCTGAGAAAAGTTATTCTGTGATAACTGGTAATGGATATCTCTACTTGTTAGTAATTTATTAAATAGTATTATATATTAATAATTTATAATAAAATAATGTAAACAGGCTGGGCGTGGTGGCTCACACCTGTAATCCTAGCATTCTGGGAGGCCAAGGCGGACAGATTGTTTGAGCTCAGGAGTTCAAGATCAGCCTGAGCAAGAGCGAGACCCCGTCTCTACTAAAAATAGAAAGAAATGATCTGGACAACTAAATATATATATATATAGAAAAAAAAAATTAGCTGAGCATGGTGGCACATGCCTGTAGTCCCAGCTACTCGGGAGGCTGAGGCAATAGGATCGCTTGAGCCCAGGAGTGTGAGGTTGCTGTGAGCTAGGCTGACGCTACGGCACTCACTCTAGCCAGGGCAACAGAGTGAGACTCTGTCTCAAAAAAAAAATATATATATATATATAAACAATTTTAAGCATTTATTGATCATTGCAATGAACATGATATGAGGATCCTGCCCTCATGAGCGTATATTCTTACAGGGAAGAGGTCCACCTTTATTTTAAATGGTGATAAACAGTAGAGGAGAAGTACAGGGTGTTGTGAGTTTATTATAGAAGTAGCTGACTTAGTTGGGCTGGGGGTGGTGGTCAAGGACAGCTTCTTTGAGGAAGTGATATTTGAGCAGAGCTCTGAAAGAGGAATATGAATTAACTTAGGGAAGAGTAAAGTTGTTAGAACTATGGATTGGAGACCTTGAGGTGAAAAGAATCATGGCAGGTTTAAAGCATCAGAGAAGAGCTTGTATGGTTGGTCTGATAGGCAAAGTCTAAACCATGCCAAGCTTTGTAAACCATATTAAGGATTTTCTTATGCTTTTCTTCTGTTTCTCCCAATTTTGATCTAATCTTTGGTCTGACTCTAGTATGCCTTCTCCTAGGTCTCTTCTGTTCCAAGATATTTATTTATCTAGTTATTTATTCTGTAAAACCATACTAGTTGCCTTTTGTAGACAAGGTTCTAAATTATGTTCTGAAATTGATTAAAGACACATGGAACATTAGCTTTAGATTCAGACAAACCTGACTTTAAATGTTAGCCTACTCATTAATGGGTAACTTTGGATGAGTTATTTAATAGCTCTGAACCTGTATTTTCTCATCTGTTAAATACTAACAATAGAAGTGCTAGTAGAAGGATTAAATCAGCTAATTGACAAATGTGTTTAATCAATGGGGGCCCTTTTTACTATTATCGTACATCTATAAACCATAAACTCTACTCTCAAGGTACCTATGGGATCTAAGTTACCTAAGGTACCTAAGTTCTATGCGATCATGGCATATACCAATAGTTATAATACATGGTAAAAGGTAATAAATGATATAAGAAGTGAAAAAAGTGATGATTCAGAGGG
Source organism: Avahi laniger (assembly GCA_963575035.1). Classification (NCBI taxonomy): domain Eukaryota; kingdom Metazoa; phylum Chordata; class Mammalia; order Primates; family Indriidae; genus Avahi; species Avahi laniger. The sequence continues at coordinate 3,723 of CAUYSK010040122.1, read as the reverse complement.
AGGGGATATTACATTCAGACTTGGGGATTAGGACTGTTTAATGATGAAGGTAATATGTGTCTTAGATAGGAGCTAATCATTTAAAAATTAGGTTGAGTAATCCTAGCACTCTGGGAGTGCTGACGCCATGGCACTCTAGCCTGGGCAACAGAGTGAGACTCTGTCTCAAAAAAAAAAAAAAGACAACACTTAGATACTTTTGTCTGATAAAGGAGGAGGAAATACTAGGTTTTTGAGACATGTTTTTGAATAAGATTTAGAAATGTGAGTTGCTTGATAGTTCAGGAAGATGAGTTAATAACTGGATAAAATGCCATACATAAAGGGCAAACATCTATGGTTCCATTGCCCCTTGATCCTAGAGAGAAGTCTTTCTAACCTCTTGGTTGGATCTGGTCACAATTTAAAAAAAATAGACTTTATTTTTAAGAGCAGTTTTAGATTCACAACAAAATTGAGCAGAAAGCACAGAGAGTTTCCATATTCCTTCTGCCCCCATACATGCACAACCTCCCCACTGTAAACTTCCAGCACACATCATTATTATCCAAAGTCCATAGTCTAAGTTAGGGTTAACTCTTGGTGTTGTACATTTTTTGAGTTTGGACAAATATGTAATGATGTGATCTATCATTTTAATGTCATACAGAGTAATTTCACTGCCCTCAAAATGCTTTATGCGCTGCCTTTTTATCCTTCCCCTTTGCCCCTGGCAAGCTACTGATCCTTTTATAGTCTCCATAGTTTTGCCTTTTCCAGAATGTCATATAGTTGGAATCATACAATATGCAGCCTTTTCGGATTGGCTTTTTTCACTTAGTAACATGCATTTAAGGTTTGTCCATGTCTTTTCATGGCTTGAAGCCTCATTCCATTTTAGGACTGAATAATATTCCATTTTCTGAATGTACCACGGTTTATTGATTCACCTACTGAAGGACATCTTGGTTACTTCCAAATTTTGTAAATTACGAATAAAGCTGCTATAAACAACTGTGTGGCCAGACACGGTAGCTCACTTCTGTAATCCCAGCACTTTGGGAGGCCAAGACCAGGAGTTCGAGACTACATCTCCACAAAAACTTTAAAAAATTAGCCAGATGTGGTGGTGTGTGCCTGTATTCCTAGCTGCTTGGGAGGCTGAGGCAGGAGGATTACTTGAGCCCAGGAGTTCGAGGCTATAGTGAGCTATGCACTCTAGCCCTGGCCAGTGAGACGCCTTCTCAAAAAACAAACAAACAAGGCCAGGTGGGCGCAGTGGCTCACGCCTGTAATCCTAGCACTCTGGGAGGCCGAGGCGGGTGGATTGTTTGAGCTCAGGAGTTCGAGACCAGCCTGAGCAAGAGCGAGATCCCTTCTCTACTAAAAAATAGAAAGAAATTAGCTGGACAATTAAAATATATATATAAAAAAAATTAGCTGGACATGGTGGCACATGCCTGTAATCCCAGCTTTTCGGTAGGCTGAGGCAGAAGGATCCCTTGAGCCCAGGACTTTGAGGTTGCTGTGAGCTAGGCTGATGCCATGGCACTCTAGCCCGTGCAACAGAGTGAGACTCTGTCTCAAAAAACAAACAAACAAACAAACAAACAAAATCCGGAAATGTGTGCAGGTTTTTGTGTGGACATAATAAGTTTTCAACTCATTTGGGTAAATACCAACAAGCTTAATTGTTGGATTGTATGGGAAGGGTATGTTTAGTTCTGTAAGAAACTACCGAACTGTTTTTCAGAATGGCTGTACCATCTTGCATTCCCACCAGCAATGAATAAGAATTTCTATTGCTGGAACTCCTTGCTAGCGTTTGGTGTTGTCAATGTTTTGGATTTTGATCATTCTAATGAATTGTTTTAGTTGTTCCAGCACCAATTGTTGAAAAAGACTATCTTTTCTCCATTATATTGGCTTTGCTCCTTTGCCAGAGATCAGGTCAGTTGACTCTATGTATATATAAATATATATATATTAATAGAGGCAGGGTATTGCTATATTGCCCAGGCTGGACTACAGTGGCTAGTCACAGATGTGATCAAAGTGCGCTGTAGCCTTGAATAGCTGGACTCAAGCAGTCCTCCCGCCTCAGCCTCCTGAGTAGCTGGGATTATACGCTTATGCTGCTGCACCTGTCTCCAGTTGACTGCAGTGAGTCTTTTTCTGGGCTCTCTCTTCTATTCTGTTGACCTATTTCTCTATTCTTTTGCCAATACCCTACTGTCTTGATTACTGTAGCTTTATAGAAAGTCTTGAAGTTGGGTAGCATCAGTCCTCTAACTTTGTTTTTCTTCTTCAATATTGAGTTGACTATTCTGGGTCTTTTGCTTCTCCATATAAACTTTAGAATGAATTTGTCAATACCCACAGAATAGCTTGCTGGGATTTTGATCTGCAGATCAAGTTGGAAAGAACTGACATCTTGACAATGCTGAGTCTTCCTATCCATGACCATGAAATATCTATTTATTTAGTTCTTCTTAGATCTCTTTCATCAGAGTTTTTTCATTTTCCATATGTAGATTTTTTTTTTTTTTTTTTGAGACAGGGTCTCACTCTGTTGCCCAGGCTAGAGTGCCATGGCGTCAGCCTAGCTCACAGCAACCTCAAACTCCTGGGCTCAAGGGATCCTCCTGCCTCAGCTTCTTGAGTAGTTGGGACTACAGGCATGCGCCACCATGCCTGGCTAATTTTTTCTATATATATTTTTAATTGTTCAGATAATTTCTTTCTATTTTTAGTAGACACGGGGGTCTCGCTCTTGCTTAGATTGGTCTGGAACTCCTGAGCTCAAACGATCCACCCGCCTTGGCCTCCCAGAGTGCTAGGATTACAGGCGTGAGCCACCACGCCCAGCCCCTTACGTAGATCTTGAACATACTTTGTTAGATTTATACTAAGTATTTCATTTTTAGGGATGCTAATGTAAATGGTATTGTGTTTTTAATTTCCAGTTCTGATTGTTTATTGTTGATATATAGGAAAGTGATTAACTTTTATATAGTAACATTGATACTGCAACCTTGCTGTAATTGCTTATGAGTTCCATGATTGTTTTAATTGATTCTTTCAGATTTTCTAAGTAAAAAATCATGTCATTTGTGAATAAAATCGGTTTTATTTCTAACTTCCCAATCTGTATACTCTTTATTTTCTTTTATTGTCATATTGCATTAGCTAGGACTTCCAGTATAATGTTGAAAAGGAATGATAAGAGAGGACATCCTCATCTTGATCTTAACAGGAAGACTTCTAGTTTTGCATCTCTAAGTGTGATGTTAGCTGTATGTTTTCTTAGATGTTCTTTATCAAGTTAAGGAAGTTCCCCTCTATTCTTCATTAGTTGAGATTTTTTTTCCTTTTCTTTCTTTCCTTTTTAAAAATAAAGATAAGATCTCGTTATGTTGCCCAGGCTGGTCTCGAACTCCTGGACTCAAGTGATCATCCTGTCTCAGCCTCCTGAGTAGCTAGGATTACAGGCATGTGCCACCATGTCTGACTGTGTTGAGAGTTTTTAATCATGAATGGATATTTGATTTTGTCAAAGGCTTTTTCTGCATTTATTCATATGCTCATGTGATTTTTCTTTTTCTTTTTTTTTTTTTTTTTTGAGACAGAATCTCACGTTGTTGCCCTGGCTAGAGTGAGTGCCGTGGCGTCAGCCTAGCTCACAGCAACCTCAGACTCCTGGGCTCAAGCGATCCTACTGCCTCAGCCTCCCAAGTAGCTGGG
>CAUYSK010040121.1:0-19940 GCA_963575035.1 Avahi laniger | reverse complement strand
GACAGGTAGAATTAAAACCACTAACACTTTTTTTTTTTTGAGACAGAGTCTCACTGTGTTGCCCGGGCTAGAGTGCCGTGGCATCAGCCTAGCTCACAGCAACCTCACACTCCTGGGCTCAAGCAATCCTCCTGCCTCAGCCTCCCGGGTAGCTGGGACTACAGACATGTGCCACCATGCCCGGCTAATTTTTTCTATATATTTTTAGTGTTCAATTAATTTCTTTCTATTTTTAGTAGAGACGGGGTCTCGCTCTTGCTCAGGCTGGTTTCGAACTCTTGAGCTCAAACGATCCGCCCGCCTCGGCCTCCCAGAGAGCTAAGATTACAGGCGTGAGCCACCACGCCCGGCCTAGGGTACAGGTTTTGAACAATCTTGGGTTTGAGTTTTTGATTTGTCGCTCACCACTCTATGATTTCGTTAAGTTAATACTCTGAAGATCAATTTCCTCTTCATTTTGTTTTAAAAATAATATATCAAAATGTATATAAAGGTTTTGATTTTTTTGGTGTGTATGCGCTTAGGTGTGCCTGGCACGTGATACGTGCTCATATTTTAAAACTTTGATCATCTTCATCTCACGGTGTACCTTTTCTCCACATCTTCTGCTATTAACATATGTCTTATGTTTATAAAGTATTTTTGCATACATCAGTGCTACAAGCTAGATTAGGGAATTTTATAACTGCGTTTTAGTAACATTGTCACTAGAAATAAAGTGTTGTGTTAACACTAGCACATCAGCACACCAGACTTTTATAAAATCAATATATTTAGTTCTTGATTTTGAATTTTGCTTTTCTGCCATACTTAACTGTTTCTATGTTGCATTGTGTGTGTGTGTGTGTGTGTGTGTGTGTGTGTGTGTGTGTGTGTGTGTGTGTGGTGGGGGAGGGCAGAGGTGAATACTCATGAAACTGAGGTATTAAAATTATAACCTTGACCAAAATACATTGAAAGATAACCTTGACCATAATAAGCCTTAAAGCCAGGTCTGTGGTATTTCAGACAGCTCTAGGAAGATCACCTCCAGCCTCTTCTACATGTTGATGACTGAAAAATCTGTAAACTGTAAGGCATTGTCTCTTTTGAAAGTTCACAATGTTCCAGTGTGACTAGAAGGTGGGAAAGGGGATTGATTTAACTCATTAAGCCTTTTCTCTAGCATTTGCATTTGAAAATTTACAAAAATTTTAGATCCTTTACTAAAGCCTGAGTTGTTAGGGATAAAGACAGAGACCTAGGCTTTCAGTGCCTGAATCAAAAGGGATTCTTCACCAAAATTCAAAAATCTTATTGAATCAGGAAAAGGCTATAGAAATTTTATTTCTGTTTTGCCTATTATAGATAATTTATAATTTAACCAGGATAATTAACTATACAATTATGATACCATATCCATTTTGTGACAGTGACAAAATAATGTCAAAAAAGTAACATTTACTTCTGCAGAGGAATGGAGCCATGGGTTACAATTAATGGCTAGGCAATTTTTTAAGTTCCTTACAATAATTTGTGTTTTAAAGATTTACTGTGTTCTTAAGTAAGATTTTTTGCCTTGAGACAGGAAATTATTTTTTCCCATAAGAAACACAGGTATGCTTTTGTAATGATGACTAGGGAAATTGTGATATATCCAGTTTTTCAGGAATATTTGTTTTTGTTAAGATAGGTTCATTGATTTGGATTCAAAACTAAACCTCTTATATAACTCATTAATATAGTTGAATACTTTCAAGCTACAATCCAGTTTACCTCAATTTAAGCAAACTTGATAAATGAATCCAGATATAAAGGTATATAAGATAGATTATTATGTACTTGATGTATTATATTTCCCTAGGATTTCTTCAAAAACAATCTTAACTACTCAGTATAAAATGATTCAACATAGATATAAATTTACAATTTTGCAAAGAGGTATACAAATGGGGTAAGTACGAAATTAGTAGGATATTACTGTCTAAAAATGCAGACATGGCTGATAAACATCTTTCCTCGTTAGTATCCACCTCTTGTTTTAATAGTTAAAATATCTTGAATTTTGCTCTTTTGAAATTGAAACTGGAAGAGCAGGTTGACACATAAGTAGTACATGGTGAAGTGATCTCTGATGTCTTGCCCAATGTTCAGGGTTTTATCCCAGTGAACACTAGCTTAGTCATCAGTTGCTGAAACCATATAAATTTGTCTCTTTCAGTAATTTCATAATTGAGATTTCCGTGGTTTCCAATAATTTCTCTCTTTTCTGTCATTCACCTTTAAAACTGATTATAGAAAACTGAGAAAATCACACATTCTAGTTGTCCGTTTTTGACTGTTTAACAACTGAAGGAAAATATTATAATTTCAAATATTATTTGTAATGTAAAGTACATTTAATTTAGAAATATAGTGGGAATTAGATCGTTAGCCCACCAAAAGTCTTAAAAAGTTCTTTGCAAGAGATATGAAAAGCTTACTCTAGAGCATGACTTGTTCCAGAGGGAAACATTGGGTATCCCAAGGACACGTGTAGAGGAATGGAAAGGAAGTATGGACAGTGAAGACTGATGGGAAGGATGAGTAAATGAGAGACTGTATCCTGGAATCAGAATTCTTGGAACTAGGACATCTGGTGTGGGAGACAGTGAAGATCATCATAGCTATTTCTAGGATTTCCACATCTCTTCATTGTTCCTCTTCCCACCTTCCCACCGTTCTTGCCAGACCAACTGTGGTAGTTTCTAGTTGCTATTGAAGGTAGCTAAAGTAGTTTATAACCTTTTATTTTTGTAACATTGCTTGAAAGCAGTCCTCATAAGCAATCTGTCTAGATGATTATACTTAAAATGGATATGTAAATGTACAACATTTTAATTATTAACCTAATACGTATATCTTCAAAAAAGGATTGAATGGATGGATCTGAAGGAGAGAGATTCCATTCCATTTCCTACCTCTCAATTTAAATTCTCGATGTTGATTTTATACGAAGTAAACACCATACATTTTATAAATACTACCAGAAATAGAAACAATTTACAATTTTTTCTGAAATCATTGGCTTAAACAGGACGTTGGGAAATTATAAAATACTGATGTAAAAATCTTTCCTGGAATGTCTTAATTCCATATCTTGTTAATTTTGCAGGGGGAGGAGGGAAATGTCAAATTTCCAAACACTTTTTGTTTGAAACGAATTTTCTGTCTAAAATCAAAGCTTGAGGAGAGTTCGCCTGTGCACCAAATGAATTTATGGTTAATCATACAGTGACGTTAATAAGATCTAGTTGTTCAGAAGTAATATTTTAGCTAATTATTCTTTTATTGAACTGTGGGTATTATTTTATAAATTGGTTTATGCTGCAGATTGCCCTTCGTCACCATGCTTGCCTGGCTCTAACATTAAAAATAGCCGGGGTCTTTAGGCTCAGGCCAGCAAAAAGTGAATGAGGAAGTCGGCCAGGTGTATGTCGTTACGGTGCGATTGCAGGAGGTCAGGGACTAACCCAAGATTTCAGGATTAGGTGATCCCCGAGGGAGGTCATTTCCCTGTGAATATGTTCCTGTGGGGGGCAGTGAAGGCAGCGGTAGTGATGACAGGGAGGAAAGAAAAACCCACCTGCCTAAGACCTGATAAGACTCAGCTTTGTTTGCCTGCGATTGCATGGCAAAATCTAATGATGAGAGAAAAATCAAAAGTTCCTCATTGGTGAGAATTTGCATATTTTTAAAAGAATATCGAAGTAGGAGAATATTTCCACCTAACTGGAAATGCTGCCATAATTCAGAGCATTTCTATGTAAAGTCTGAGGCAAAGAGAGAACTCTGATTAAATGTGCAATTTGAGCACAGGTGTTTAATATTTATTCTCTCCCAAAACCCAGGAAAATGAGTGAAGGAACAGACAGGGTGTAGACCCTTAAGACCAAACAGGAGTGCAGAGCAGGTGAGAGAGAATGGAAGATATTAACAAATTTCTGGAATAAATTATGGAAATTTCAACTGTAACATAATGAATTTTCAGCAGAATGGAGCCATAATGAAGAGGAGATGCAAGTATGAAAAACAGGAGTTATAGAGAAGTCAGAAAACCCCCACTCTAACTCTCCAGACCTGCTTGGCTCTGGGGTGCTTGCTGACCAGGCATAACTCCTAAAGGCAGGAGGAATCTTTTCTGGAAAAATGACACCCCCCCCCCAAAAAAAGGATCTGTAGATACAACATCTGGGGATCCCCTAATGAAATAGGCTCCCCAGCTGATCACTCTACAGTGAAATTAACCAGTCACGAGCCCCTTTTATGCACCCCAAACTTCCCATCTGAGTTTTAATGTGTTCCTCTTAAATGAGAACAGGCAACCATGGAGCACTGGACTGCTGGGGAGTATCTGTAACATATCTGTTAGGGGCAAACCACACACCAGAGAAGAAGAATCTTGGGGAAAAACACCATCCAGGAATCAGAAGAAAAATGCCTTAATTGCTTGAAAGAGATTAGAGAGTAAAGGATATTTATTTTTTTAAAAAGGATTTTTAAAAAGTAACAGAACAGGCAAGCCCTCCTTTTGAAAAATAAAAATATTGGCCAGACACAGTGGCTCGCAGTTGTGATCCCAGCACTTTGGGAGGCTGAAGTGGGAGGATCTCTTGAGGCCAGGAGTTTGAGGCCAACCTGGGCAACATAGCAAGACCCTGTCTCTAAGAAAGAAAATTAGCTGGGTGTGATAGTGCATGCCTGCAGTCCTAAATACTTAAGAGGCTGAGGTGGGAGAATTCCTTGAGCCTGGAGTTTGAAGCTTGCAGTGAGCTGTGATGATACCACTGCATTCTAGCCCAGGTGAGAGAGTAAGACCTTGTTTCCCAAATAAAAAAAGTAGAAATAAAGAAATTTAGTGGAACGATTGGATAGCTAAAGATAAGGAACTTTCTCAGAAAGTCAAAATTTTCAAAGGGAGAGGCATGTAAGATAGGAAAGGAAAAAAAATTAGAGAATGTCTCCACGAGGTTCCACATTTGAATAATAGGTATTACAGAAAAGAAATGGATGAAGGTAATCATCTGGATCATTTTTTTAAAAAAAAAATTGATAGATTACATCATGTGCTTAACCAAAGGGAGAGGGGGTCTTATGCTTTGGATTAATGAGAATTAGTGATAGTTACTTTAAAAAAGCAACTATGAAAGTAAAATAATAACTTTCCCTGGGCCAGGGAGGAACTAAACATTGCAGATGAGAAAAGATATAATCCATTTGGCTCCACTGTGAACTGTGTAATATAAACACTGAATTTCGATTATAATTACCAAACTGCGATATCCTAAATCGAGAGGATTGGGAAGAGAGAGTGTGGAATGTGAGTGTAGGTTGTGTAATAAGCCTCCTACATAATAGAAAATTAATAGGTGATAATATGTACAAGTCAATCATATTTAGAAACATAGAGACAAATAGCAGAACAAACTGCTCAGCAAGTTAAAAAATATATAAGCAGGAATCGGATTGGGAAGTTAGGGGGCAGGGGCTGCTGTTTTTCTTTTTTTAATTACAAGCCTTTTAGTACCATCTGATTATTAAAACTATGATCATGTTTTAGTTTGATTAAAAAAGCAAAAGCCAAAGTTGTTGGGTTTTTGTGTTTTTGTTTTTAACAAAGCCTACCCCGTGCAGTTTTGAAACAATGTAAGAATACGACAGTACGAGGGACGTAAACTGCACAGCCGGGCAGATTGAGGCTGGCTGGCTGGTTCTGCTCAGGTCTGGCTTTGGGGGAAGTGTCCTGTGCAGTCAGCAGGGCCCTGCGCTCGGTGCGATGCTCTGCGTGGCTGTTCTGAAATTCTTAATAATTTAGGAACAAGGATCCCCGTGTTTTCGTTTTGCACAAAGCCCTGCAAATCATGTAGCTAGCATATTTGCTTCGGAAAATTATTTGCTTCGAATAGATACGCTGTTTGGATTCTGGCCTGAGTGAGGTTGCTGTTACTTCCTTTGACCCTGACCTCCTAGTGACCTGTTGTTTTCGCCACCCAGACGTGGATGTGCCCTCAAGGATTGAGTGGAACTGGCATCCCTCACAAGGGAATTTTGAAGTCATGTATTACATGACACCTCAGAAAGTCATTCCAGCATCTTTTACGGGTTAATCCAGCATCTTTTACGGGTTAATTCGGTGTCCTTTTAGAGAAGATATTTGGCATGGGAAAAGGTTATTTTTGATTCTGAGCTACGTACTGAGGGAGATGGTTTTCACAGGAGAGAGTATCAGTCCTTCACCGCAGAGGAGTGGAAGGCTAAGCTTGCCTCTCCCTTTTGGGGGAAGGAGGAAGCTTAGATCGTTGTGCGGGTTGGGAAGTCTATGGGGACCCTGAGGTGCGAAGAGATCCCCACTGAGCAAAGCCTGAAATCTGATCCTTGTGACAACAGAAAGGCCTCACTTGACTTCCTGGGATGAGCAGTTCTCATTCCCTGGCTGGTCACCGCATGGCAGGTTGTGGGAAGGCCACACGTGCCCGTTGTGCTCTGAGAGGGTCTCCTCTGCCCCCTTCCTCCATGGGCAGACCGAACCTGGGACCTTTCTCTGCAAATCTTCACTGGGCCAAAGTGACAGAGGCCTCAGCGTGGGGTGGGATGTCGTTCAGGGTCAGTGGTGGGGGCTCAGCTCAGTGAGTCACATAGGGGAAGGGAGGGGACAGACAGTGCCCATGCAGGGGTGATGGCTTGTCAACATCAAGTGAGGCTTCCTGTTTGGTTAGTAAATTCGTTTTAAAGACAGTTACCAAGGAATAGCCTCAGAAATGTCTCGAGCGATAATAGCGTTAGAGCAGTCACTGTACAGCCCCCAGAAGGATAGATTGGAAAGGCTCTGCTAATTTGGGTCTATGTGTTCTCCTGTATTTAAGTTATTTATAGGTATATCTTATTTATTCATTAAAATTATTTAAAATTACAATGTTCTAGAGTCAGCTACGTTTAGCATAAGGAAACATGCGGCTTAGATGAACCTTTTTCTGTTTTACCTTTCAGATAAAACGGTTTTGTAAAAGGCGAAAGCACTAGTGCAGGTACATTCACTCAGGCATGCCTTAGAGTGCTTCTAGGAAAAGCTGATGAACAATTGGAGGCCTGCCTTTTTCCCAGTCTGTAATGTCCCTTCTTGATGTCCATTCAGGTCACATGCCTGTCACGGTGCTAGACAAGGAGATACAGGGTCGAACAAGACCAAGGCTGTCTCTGTCATCGGGGAGCTCACCGCTCAGGGAGGGAGAGATGCTAAGCGGTTGCACATCGAGAGAAAGGCTGTACGTGAAAGCTTCCAGGTGTCTTGAGAGTCTAAAAGGAGAAGCTAATTGAGTCGAGGACAAACCTTTCTGAGGAAGTGACTTGTAAGCTGAAACCTGAATGATGAGTAAGGAGAAGGAGTATCGCAAGCACAGGGAACAGAGTGTGTGAAGGACGTGACGCGAGAACAAGCTCTTTGCGTGAAAGGAATCGGAAGAGGCCCGGTGTCTCCACCCTCAGAAAGGAAGGAGGGGAGTGACACAGGATTGTGCCGCAGAGCTAGTGAGGGACCAAAAACTCGATTAAGGATTTTCAGGCTAAAATTATGCATGCAATGGGAAGCCGTTGGTGGGGGAGGGGGTTAAACAGCAAAACTGGAAGTCCTGGATCTTCAAGTATCATAATGGTGGTTCTCCTAGGAGATAGCTTTCACACTTACTGAAGGTTTTTGGAGTAGTCAGATAAACATGGGTTAAAATTCTGGTTTTGCTCATTGCTTATTGTGTGGCCTGGCACAAATGACCTAATTCCAGTGAGTCTCAGATTTCTGACTTGTAAAATTGGTGTGATAATACCACGTACCATAGGGCAGATTGAAAGACACATATAAGTCACTTGCACAGTATCTGGCACATAGTAAGTTCTCAATATATAATGGTGGGAGTAATAGTCTTTGTGATTATTATTATTATGTATGTAGGACTTTAAACAGGTATAAGTAGACAGAGGAACAGAATAATAAATAATTTAACCATCGGGTCCTTAAATAAGAAAAGGATGAATAGGAGAATTTATTCTGAGAATCAAAAAAAGTAACCAAAAATTACACTTATTTGTCTTTGTGATAAGGAAAACTCAAAAAGCATTGCAGTTAAACCTGAATAATTTCACCCCTTTTCCTCCTGGGTGCTTTTACTTTATGGAATCGCAAGGTTAAACAGCTCATATATAAGAATTTAGAAAGCAAACGTGGGAGATTAGTGTGAATGGTCATTAGACGTATTTGAAAATCCTTGATATATGATTATAAGTGCATTTTGAATTACTCATTTTCTCAAGGAAAAGGTTTTGGAGACTATAACTTTTTTTGAAATAGGAAAAAATTGCTAACCTGACCCGGTGATTCATTCTTTTCCCATTTTGCTCCTTAAAACAAACCGAGAAGCCAGATGTTTAGTTGCCTAAGATGAAAGCTGTTTCCTTAGAAATCCTGAATGAAAGAAAAAATGCTTCTCCAGAATAGCAGAGTCTGTTTAGAAGGTAATCATGACCTGATTCAGGCAATAGAATGTGGTTGTGAGAATGTCTCATAGCAACAAAGAGCACTTGTAGGTATATTAATTTTCTAAAATGAGCCTTCTCTCGTAAGTGTGTATGGAATTTTCCTGTTCAACTGTACTGAGTGTTCTTTTTTTCAGTGATTATGTTGACCTAAATAATATTCAGTTTGGTAGGCGTATAACCTTTTGGTTACTTCCGTTTGCTTAAAAACCTTCCATTTCTTTTATAGAATATTTTTCACCTGTTAACATATTCTTCTTTGTGTAAGAAGGTACTATAAAGAAGTCCTCTGTTTCCCCATATTTATGAATAGCAGGATGAAATCAGTAATTTTTAGTTGTCATTATTTTAAAAGATAAAAATGAAATAAGAAATTTCTAGTCTGTATGTTGGCTGATTTTTGTTTTACCCTAACTCTTGTCAGTGACTGAAATGTTGAGTGTAAAGCTTTGAAACATGAGTGTAAAACTAGTATTTTGATCACTTTCTTCTCTGTTCTTGATTTCTTAAAGTAAAATTTATAAGTTATTATCATAAATAGATATCTAGATAAAATAGTTGACAGCTAAAGTTTATCTATTTCAAAAATTCAAAACCTTGTCACAAAAGAAAAATGTATTTATCCAAAGGTATGATTCTAGGCAGCATTATTTTGTTCTTCACCATAGACTTCTTGCTTTGTGAGTTTTTATATAAAGGGAATTAGATGTAAATTTATAAAATTATGAATATTTTTGCAAAAAATACCATAATTAGACATGAGCTCCTCAATATCAATAATGATCATGAGACTATTTTCTCTTAAAAAATTTTTTTCTTCTCTTACTCCAAATTTTTATTCTTATAATTGCCTGTAAAGACAACTTTATGGAATGTTCTGGAACAGAGACCATTGACACAGGGATCTCTATGGTAAATTTGTCATTAGGCAAATACAGTAGCTGCTTCTGTCACTCCCTCTTCACTTATTTTGCCTGTGACTTCCGGTTTCTCACAAAACATTCATTTAAACACAGTCAGTAAAGAATAAGACACTGGAGGGAGGTCCAGGGACCAGAATTCTAGAGGGTGCTCTGCTCCGTGCCCTCAGCCACATCATTTAACCTCTCTGGGCCAAAGTCAGCCAGTCAGTTGAGGGAGTTGGACTCTGCTATCTTTGTGGTCTCTTCTAGCCCATTCTGGATGATCAAAATGTCATTCCTGCTTTTGTGGAGAAGGTGTAGAGAGGTGGATTATAGCTTATTTCTCTTCTAGCTTCAGTATGTTGTTAAAGTTTTAAATTTGTATTACAGATGGAAAAGCAACAAGTTTTCATCTGGAGATCGTGCTGGTGGTGGTTAGAGTTAATTTTGGATTCTCCAGAAGAAAACTGCAGTTCCATAGCTATCTGCCCTTTGTCTTAACACTTATTCAGTCATGTAACAAGTGTTTATTGACCTATGTGCCAGGCACTAGGCACTCTTTTGGGCAGAATGTATTGTATAAGAGTATACATTTATCTTAAATTTGGCAACTGTGTATCTTAATGATGTTTCATACTTGCAGACTAAGTTATTAATGTTTAGAAGTATACAGAAAATCTTTCAACCCCTTTGACATAATCCTTTCCTCATTTTAATTTGCTTATATTGTTAAATAATATTTTTACCATTAATTTGGAATTTCAGTATAGAGGATACAAACCATAAAGATGGAACGGAGAAGGCACAACCTTTGATATTAAGTTATTCTTTCATTTTACCGCAACAACCTTGTAATGCCAATGAGTTTGTCAGTTTAGAGTTTCAAGATGATTTACGTATATGGTATCAGTGATTCCTTTGGTTTCACTAATATTCATCAGTTTCTTAACATAGACCAATAGGACATCTTTTATTTGTATTCATTCATTTATAATTAATCAACTTATTAATAAAAGATTTTATAATCTTTCTAAGGACAAAACTTTGTTTTCTTGACTTTGCGAGTTTTAATTCTTCTTTCCTCCCCTTCTTTCTCTTTTCCCTCTTCCCCATGATGTTTTCTTCAGCCTTCTATCAATTCTAAATCATGAAGGCCCAGATTCTACTTGCTAGTGTTTCCACACCCTTATCACAGAACAGCATAGAATTGTTTCATGAAACACCTTAGAATCCACTTGCCAAAGGTAGTACAATTTCAGTGTAGTCAAACTGATTAAATAGCTATTTTCTCCCTTTGCAATTCATGTTTGTCTTCTTATCCTTCATCTGTTGGTAAACTTTGTTATTTTTAATGCATTTACACGTAATACAACTCGGAAGTCAAAGCCTATAGTTAAAGAAGGCCTTGATGTAAGCAAAGCAAGAAATTCAATACTTTAGGCAAGTTACCTGAGGACTTATAAAAGTGTGACAAATTCTTTTAACCTTTATAGTTGAGCCAAGGTCAAAAAAGTTGGCTATACACTAACAAAATAGCTGCTATGTAAAAAATAGTGGTCTGAGAGGACAGCTAGGCACTGAGGAGGTACCTCCTTTATGTGGAAGTATTGTCGCTAAGAAATAAAAGTAACACGAGCTCTGATGCAGCACCGCTGTGTCCCCTACACTGAGAAAATAAGTGGCCCACAATAGACCCTCAGAAGATATTTGTTGAAAAAAATAAATGTTTCTTTATTATTATCTGATTAGAACATTTTTGTATACTTCTATATGTGGGGATATTTAAAAATATTGATGTAAGAAAAATGAAGTAAAGATCAGTGATAAAAGATATACAGATAGGTTCTCATTCTAAATAGAAAATCACTATAATTTTTATTTCCATATTAACATCCGACTTCTAAAAATTCAGTCCTGTAGTGATCTAGTCGGAGTATGAAATGTATAGTTGAAAGATTTAGTATTATAAGTTGCTTTCTCATTAATAAAAAGTTGATTGACTTCTTTGTCTTGTTGTTTATAATTTAAATCTGTTCTTGTTCCCAACTGACACCACTTCCTCAATCGTAGCAGCTCCAGAACGGAGTCATCGAGAACTCCTCTGTCCCATGGCTGTAGCTAGGGAATATCCTCTTCTGCAGACCCCAAATCAACCTGGAATTCTCTCTCCATCATTCCCGTCCTTCCTAAACCCTTCTTGCATGGAGTTTCTTTCCTTCCCTCATAATCACAGATGCTCGCAGGTCTGATCTTTTTAATCTGATCCTGAGGAAAGAGAATGTAGATCCCAGAAAGGAGGGAGGTGACTTTGGCTCACAGCAGTCCCCGCGAGCCACCCTGCACCCCTCCCCCTTCTCTCCCACTTTCTACTCCATCTCAACCCCTCACCCCCTCACTTCTCCTCAAGTTCCCATTCAGCTTGTCATCAAGCCCCTGGCTCTGCCCGTCACACCTCCTGAAACCGTGGCCCTCTTAGAGGCCACTCCTCAGCCCCTCTTGTGGCACGTACACCCCATAAGCCCCCAACAGTGACTGGCTGTGAAAAGATTCTGGGCTCACAGTTGAGAGGACCAGCATGGCAGCTCAGGAAGGTGGGTTCTGGCCACCCCATGTGGAGTTGGCCACAGCACGTGTACCCCCCAGTGTTCTGTGTAGAACTCTTGTCCCTGTCTTAGTATTCTGTTTTAATCCAGTTTGGTATGCTCATGTGGCAACTTAATCTCCAGTTGTAATCATTTCCCTGGGAAAATGTTAAGGTTTTGAAGAACTGACTACTAAATGAACTTTTGGAATACTATACGTTTGCAAATGGGTAACTGCCTGTTTTCTTATAAGGATGTGTCCTGAGGAGGCTCAGAAGGCCTTTGTTTGGGGTTGGAGATGGTGGGAAATGGGGAGGTTGTTGGTTTAACATTGAGAATTTTTAGCTCTAAGAGCACTTTGAAATCATTTCAGCTTACGTTATTCTTCCGTATACATTGGAAGCATTATAGACATAATGCATTTGTACCGAAAAACCTGTCTTTTTAGATACATAGAATTCCATATATCTGCATATCAACAGCTGTGTACCTATGCTGAAGAAAATACTCCTTTTCAAAGGCACTTCTCTATGGCATGGAAACTAATATTTTAATCCAGGTTTTCAAAGATTATACTGAGAATTTGAATGTAGGGTAGCTGGTCAGACTTAAACTGTGGTGTCAGGTCAAGCTGAGTAAAGTTTGTTTTTTGTATGATTTTTTAATGGATGTTTTCTGTTCAAGAAAGAAAAACTGTTGCTTTAGAGATATGTATATTTTCATTTTTCAGTATATTAATTAGAATATTTATTAACCAAGTTACCAGGACACTGAAAGTTTAAGATCATTCTTTTTTTTTTTTTTTTTTTTTTTTGAGACAGAGTCTCACTTTGTTGCCCTGGCTAGAGTGAGTGCCGTGGCATCAGCCTAGCTCACAGCAACCTCAGACTCCTGGGCCCAAGCAATCCTACTGCCTCAGCCTCCCGAGTAGCTGGGACTACAGACATGCACCACCATGCCCGGCTAATTTTTTCTATATATTTTTAGCTGTTCAGTTAATTTCTTTCTATTTTTGATAGAGACGGGGTCTCGCTCTTGCTCAGGCTGGTCTCGAACTCCTGAGCTCAAACAATCCTCCCGCCTCGGCCTCCCAGAGTGCTAGGATTACAGGCGTGAGCCACCGCGCCTGGCCTAAGATCATTCTTAAAGCAATTATGTACACACATCTCTTGGTTAAACTCCACTACGTGAAGTGTATCCTCCCTCAGGAACTTGGGTGAATTCTGTGTAACCCATGTCACACGGCCTTTAACGTAAACTTTAAAGCTTTTCGTGGAAAACCTCTGAACCTTTATTAATGCGTTATTTGTATCTGCGTTGAGTAAGGACTAAGAACTGTAATTATTGTTCTCTTGCTGACATCAATAGTTTTACATAAGCCTTCTCCACTGATAAATTTGAGTCAGATTAATGAGTAATAAATCTAAAGATAACCTTTTAAAACCATTGGAGAGCCAAGAAAGTGAATATATAATTATGGTTAAAAAGGGTATATGACTAAGGCACTCAAATATGTTTCATATGGTACATGGGTGTTCATTTCTAGTTTTAACACAATTAAAATTACTTCCCAGTTCCATCAAAATAGCATCACTGATTGCTTTAGACTTTTAAGAAATGATGTAAGGAAATACAACAGTACACAATAAAATTAGAAATTGTGAAAACAGAAGGACCAGAAGTTTAACCAGAGGTCTAAGAAATTAAGGTGTGGGTTCCCAAAAAAATTTGAGTCAACTTTCTTACAAACCATTTTGCCAATATTTATACTCTTCCTAGTTAAAAATGGGCATCCTTTTAAAAAAAAAAAAGCATGGTGTATTTATCAAAAGGTAGGAAGATGTCCAATAAATTGAAATTTTATTGAAACATTGTGGTTTACATTCCAAATACACCATAAAACCTAATGTGGAACAGATATATAAACGTTTGACCAGTTGGGTTTCGCGAGAAACCAGAAGACCGTCACTTGGTTTGTTTCTGTAACGTGAACTTTGATGTTTTTATAACTTACAATATCTTTTTATCACATAAAGTAGAAATGAAAACTCTTCAGTGTATCATTTGCTAAATAATGAACAAACATTCAAGTAAAAATTTTAAAGTGATTCACAACCTATAGGAGATTGCTTGGCATGTAAAAGCTACGTTCACAACTGCATTTAAACACTGTTTTCCAGTTTCCTAGAGAAGGGATCTTGTCTTTATTTTGAGCAGTATCAGCTAAGTCACATGTGTAGTCAGAAATATCACAAATTTAGTAGAAATGTTTATCCTTCCTTATACTTAATTTAAATGTCTTTGAATCCATAGTTAATGTAGTAAGAGACCCTGGCTCTGTTTTTTAAATGATTTGAGGCAAGAGTATACTCATATCAACCAAAAATCCTAACCAGTATGCTACAAGAGTAGTTCTATTAATGTTGAGCTGTTAGGGGTAATTTTATTTCTTATTTTCCAAACTGTAAAGTGGTTATATTACTTTCATAAATAGACTTTTTTTTATGTCTCCATGTGTATATATATTTAGAGAGGAGAAAGCCTCTGAGTGACTCATTCTGGAAAAAAAGGGGGGGCAGTTTTAACTTTTCAAACAGCTTTCTTTTCTCTTCTTCCCATTTCTTCACTGAAACTTGCCAGTTACTGTACATAAAAAGTGTTCCTTTTCTTTTAACTATCTCTGCTTGTTGCCAAGGTGTAAATCAGAAAGCCCAAGTTTCTTTCTCCCACTTCATAAACAAGACTCCGTTCTGCTTCAGACACTTGGAGCCCTGCCAGAGTTGTCATGATGATGTCAGTTTACCAAGAATGCTCACATTTCTCATGCTGTGTTCCACATTCCCTGGACTCGAGCAAACGTCCTTTTAGAGCTCATTGAAGTTTCAGCGTTGGATTAAAAAAGCACGCCTTGTTTGAAGTATTTGCCCTTCATGTGCTACCTTTTCAAAATCAAACTTCCATTTTTAACAGTATGACAGTTTACAAGCCCACATGATACAGTTTGTATTTGTTGATTAAGGAAATACAGAATGACCAAGTTTGTCAGGTGGTTAATCCAGTAACATTTGCTGGTTTAATAAATTGAGATTTTACTAATTTAATATTCCCTCATTTAGCAAATATTTATACTTTATATCTATAACAGATTTATTTGTAACATTGTTTCATTGATTTTTAAATTTTCCATTTCACAAATATTAATAAAAAGGGCGTCTACCTATTTTTGAAAAGTAATTTCTAGTTGTGGGAGCTGATACCTAATATACAGAATTCTCAGATATCTTGTAATTTCTTTTGGTTCTTGGCTAGCTGATTGGAAACCATTATGCTATAGATAATTGTTTCTAATTATTTAATAAATGATTTGGGCCTGTACGCCATTTGAAAATTATTTAGAGAGATTGCTGCAGTTGGAGAAAGTACTTTACTTTTGTATATATCTTGTCCTCGTAAACTTAACAGACGTCTCATTTATGGAGAAGATATGAGGACCATGAAGAGTTCAATCCTGTCAACATTTAAAATGTGTGTAAGCTCAATTTTATGGATTTTCAGGGAACAAAGGTTTCAAATAAAACCTGTTCTGTTTTATGTCTGCTGCATTTGATCCAGTTATCTCATGTAATTCAAAATACTGTGTAGAATTTTAGTTCTGAAATGATCCTTGAAGAACATGTTGTCTGACTGTAATTTTACAGGTAAGGCCTAGATACCTGAGTGCATCTGGACAGTTTAATTACATGTTAGGAAAATTGGACTAAATATAAATTCTATGAAATATATTAATCCTCAAAATTCTTTGTAAATACCCAACAAATATGAGTGCATTTATATGGATTTGTTACAGTTGATGCACATTAATGACCTAATTAACCTAAGAAAAAACATACCAGTAAATAATTGTTATAAATATCTTTGATTTTTAATATCCTCTCATTTGAGTTGGCAAATAATTACATATTTACAAGGAAGGAAAGGGGGAATTTTCTTGACTATTAATTTTTAAATTATTTGACTTTCTAGGCTGATACTGGATATTGCCTACTTTTCATTTCTCTTATAATAATGTGAGTTATACATAGTTTTAAACACCAAGTTTTGATTCATTCAGAATAATGGAACTTTTCCAGACAGATACTAGGCAAAACACTAAAAGAAGGATTGTTAATCATAGGCAGAACCCTGGCCTTCTGTCTTTTGTTCTCATTGAATGACATAATGACTTGATGAGATTGTAATTCATAAACTGAAATCGTTGTGAATTTTATGTTTAATCCTACTAGCGTTGCTCTGTGGCATATGTATCCTTTTGATAATTTTTAGAGCATTCCCCTGTGTCTTTTTATAGAAGTTTCAAAACAAGTATAAACTAGGCAAATTAAAATCTAGTTTGAATACAGAGATTTTTTAAATCTCTATTTTAAGAAATAATTACAGATTCCAAAAGTAGTTTTCAAATTAGCAAGGAGGCCTCAACCAATGTTTCATTCCCGTCTTAGAACTCCTCATCACATTTTGTAGACTTTCAAGAGTGAGTTTCCAGAGCTAGAAAAGGACCTGACTTCCAAAAAATGCCAAGCATTAAGATCTTGCCTTTCCTGAAATTAATTCATGTCAGTGACAGATCAAATTCAGTTAATTGCTTGTGATATATTTATACAATAGAATACTGTAAAGGTCTTTAAACAAGTGAGATAGTTACCTGACATAAAAAGATAGACAAAGTTGTCTGCTAAGCCAGCGGTCCCCAATCTTTTTGGCACCAGGGACCAGTTTCATGGAAAACAATTGGAGGCGATGGGGAGCGGCTGTAAATACAGACGAAGCTTAGCTCACTTGCCTGCTACCCACCTCCTGCTGTGTGGCCCAGTTCCTAAGTTTTGTGGAAGACAATTTTCCAAGGATGGGTGGGGCTGGGCGGGGATGTGGAGGAGCTCAGGCGGTGATGCATGGCCCAAGGGCCCAGTTCCTAACAGGTCATCAGTTGGTACCAGGTGGTAGCCTGGGGGTTGGGGACCGCAGTACTAAGCCACATGTTGTTGTACTGTTTTAGATAACTACTATTATCTCTTTATGGATGGGAACTGTCTTATAAACCCTGTTATACTCTTTTCCCCCCACTTTTATGCATTGCATAAAATATGTAAATGTTTTGTTAATTGGTATTGATTTGGTCTTGCTGTGATTTCCAGTTAAAGTTGTTTTTTATTTTTTTTGTTGTTTGTTTTTGTTTTTTTGGAGACTGGGTCTTGCTCTGTCGCCCGGGCTGGAGTGCAGTGGCATCATCATGGCTCACTGTAAACCTCAAACTTCTGGGCTCAAGCAGTCCTGCCTCAGCCTCCTGAATAGCTGGGACTATAGTCACGTACTACCACACCCTGCTACTTTCTTTTTCTTTTTCTTTTTTCTTTTTCTTTTTCTTTTTCTTTTTCTTTTTCTTTTTCTTTTTCTTTTTCTTTTTCTTTTTCTTTTTCTTTTTCTTTTTCTTTTTCTTTTTCTTTTTCTTTTTCTTTTTCTTTCTTTTTCTTTTTCTTTTTCTTTTTTGTAGAGATGGGGTCTCGCTCTTGCTCAGGCTAATCTAGAACTCCTGGCCTCAAGCAATCCTCCCACTTCAGCCTTCCAAAGTACTAGGATTACGGGCATGAGCCACCATGCCCGGCCTGTTTTGTATATCTTAAGGCATTTCCTAAAGGAAAAAAGATTCTGCTTTCCTCAAGAAGTCTTTCCTAATTGACCCAATTTACTGCCTAGTATCCAACTTTAATACAATTCCCAAAGTTCACCCTTGAAAAGATTGTTTTTCTAAATTTGGTTGCATTTAATATTTCTCTTGTCTCCTTACTACCAATATGAGTAGTATATGCTCCTTTTATTCCCAGGCAGCCAATAAGAGTACTGGAGGGTCCTGGCTCAACAGGAACATAAGGTTTATTTCCTTTGCTGCAGAGCAATGCTTTCTATAGACCAGGCACTGTTTCATTTTTTTAATGGTCTTGTTACTAAGACTTTAATCTTTTATTCTCTCAACTATTTCTTTTTATCCTTAACTATCTTAAAAAATCACTTCCTTTTTCATTGTTTTATGTTCACAGGTAGCATATGGGGACACAATGTATGCATATTTCTATAAATTAAAGGCTCTCTCGGGGCAGGTTTATATTCAGACTTCTCCAAATTCTGTTTCCAAAGAGGAAACGTAGTGTGAACAAAGCAGAGCCTGAAGAGTGAATTGCACTGAGACGCTGCTAACACGGCCTCTCCTCTCCTCTTCAGCTCTGGTGACCGGCCTTCTTCTCTTATGTAGAAAGTTCTTTTGAGATCCGTAGCCATCTGCAAGGCTTTTTCTTCCATGTAGTTCAACTCTGCTTTATAAACATGTTTTTTTAATGTTAAGTTTGTGTTTGGAACCTTATGAAAAGTTTTAAAATCGATGCTATTAAGTTCCCCAAAATCCATTGATTGTGCATCCCTTCACTTCAGTGTCTGACCCAACCATGAGTAGTCACTTAGATGGTTTTCTGATACCCGTAACATTAATGCATGAAAAAAATAACTAGAACAGTAAAAGCATTTGTTCTTCTACCACTAAAGGGGAGCCCAAATCCTTTGGTTGTATTAGAATTTTATTTTTATATATGGTCTGAAACAAAAGAACCATCAGCAGGACTTGGGCACTTTTTTTCCTATAGCAATTTAGCTGTAATAATATCTGTCACTTTATAAGAAGATTGGCTTTATATGGATGAAACATTTGCAAAATACTTAAAGAAATTCCTATGAAAGGATGGTCCAATTATAAGAGCAACCAATATTAGGTAGTTTATATTGGTCAATCTAAGCCATTAAGATCAATAATTTTATGTGAGGGTGTCCTGAAATGTTTGCATTTAATCATTGCACTTAAAATTCTAAACTTGCTTGATTTTTGCCTCTTTTTCAGTCATGTTTAAAATGAAGCAATATGTTGACGTCAATGTCGTCGTCAACTTTTGGTAAATATGGTCATTTACTTGGGAACTCCCAGATTTTAACTCAAGTCAGAGTTAAAATAAAACCAGCCCAGAGTGTGGTATAAAGGACTTAATATAAACTTAATGGAAAGCATCTTCAGTGTTTAGACCACTGAGATGATTAACTGCTGCACCACTGGTGATCTGCTTTTGACTGGCTGGACCCTTTTCCTGACTGCCTGTGTGAGCAGTGCCACCATCACCCAGTTCTCAGAGCCAGGTCAAGTTGCCCCCAGTGTCACTTTCATCAGCTTGGTGATGTGAATCCCAGCTAGAAATTCGTCAGTTACTTTTCATCCTGAGAGTCAAGTAAGCATTTGCTCGTTTGGGCATATTTAACCAGGTACTGGCATTGCCTGTGCTCATCGCCAGTTTAACCAAATTATCATCGCCTTATCAAGGTTGTAGAGAAAGGGCTTCTTAAAAGTATCCTATTTTTAGTCTACTTGAAGAACTCAGTGCTGACTCAAATGGAATTAATTTGTCCTGTATCTTTTTTCATATCATAAATGTTTTTTCTACTAGTTTATCATTGAATATTTCTTCTGTCAGTTATTATAAATTTTTTTTGCCAAATTTTCATTTGAGTTTAGATTTCAGAAATTTAATTAGATGAAATATGATTGATGGAGAAACCTTCCTACGCTATGGGTGGTAATGCTGGATTCCTAACAGTGGTCTTCTAGGACATAAGCATTTTACTAATTTGTAGTTATTTTAACCTTTTCATAAATGAAATCTTTGTGGTTAATCTGTCCCCTGGATAACTGTACTCTGCATATATTTGATTTGCTCATACATTTTACTTGTCTGATTTGCTTATAGACTATCGACTGGTTTTATTTTTTTGTACGCTATTCATTGGCTTTCTGACCTGTCACTTCATTATTATGAATTTTTATATA
>CAUYSK010040119.1:0-29190 GCA_963575035.1 Avahi laniger | reverse complement strand
AAATGGAAAGAATTTAGGTGAGGTACAGCTCTGAGGATGAAGATATATATACACATCAGCTCCCTGAATCCATGGGTTCGGTATTTGCAAATTCAACCAAACTTGAATAAAAATATTAAAAAATAAACAATATGGCCGGGTGCGGTGGCTCATGCCTGTAATCCTAGCACTCTGGGAGGCCGAGGCGGGCGGATTGTTTGAGCTCAGGAATTCGAGACCAGCCTGAGCAAGAGTGAGACCCCGTCTCTATCAAAAATAGAAAGAAATTAATTGGACAACTAAAAATATATATAGAAAAAATTAGCTGGGCATGGGGGCGCATGCCTGGAGTCCCAGCTACTCGGGAGGCTGAGGCAGAAGGATTGCTTGAGCCCAGGAGTTTGAGGTTGCTGTGAGTAGGCTGACGCCACGACACTCACTCTAGCCTGGGCAAAAGAGTGAGACCGTGTCTCAAAAAAATAAAATAAAATAAACAATAAAATAGTTTAAATAAAACATAGTATAACAACTATCTATACAGCATTTATTTTGTGTTAGGTATTATAAGTAATCTAGAGATTATAATATATGGAAGGATGTGCATAGGTTATATGCAAAGACTATGCTATTTTATTATGTATAAGGAATCTGAGTATCTGCGCAAATTCTGGTATGTGGAGGTGGTATCTGGTATCTCCTGTAATCAACACCCTGTGAGTACCAAGGAAAAATCGGGCATATATCTGAATTTCAAGATCAGATTTATGTTACTTAAAAATTTTAAATCCTTAAAACATTTAAATATATACATTTAACATACCCATACACAACTCTGTAGCTCTGAATCCAAAGAGATACCAATAGTCTGAACTTGAGGTATATTCCTTGATAGATTTCTAATACCTAAAAACTTGATTTGGATTTCTTGAAAGTTATGAGAAAAATTTCAACGAATCTTTAAAAAAAAAAAAGTCAAAAGTGACATTTATATAGAAATAAGTAGATGTACAACTTGATTTCTGTAACTTATGTTGTATAAGAAAAAATACATTTTTTTTTAGCTTTTCTGGATTTAAAGTACAGGAACAGAAATGTTTAAATAAAAACTATCTATGAAGTATTACTGTAGTGATGGGTATGCTGCTAAGCAAATTGATACGTGCATATTTGGTGATTCTCCTTTACAGGCACCAAATAAACATAAGTGGACCCTAAATAAAAAT
Organism: Avahi laniger; assembly: GCA_963575035.1. Taxonomy (NCBI): domain Eukaryota; kingdom Metazoa; phylum Chordata; class Mammalia; order Primates; family Indriidae; genus Avahi; species Avahi laniger. The sequence goes on along the minus strand of CAUYSK010040119.1, from coordinate 27,988 downwards.
GGAAGAGGTTAAAATTTTAAGTTAGGTCAATATTATGTCAATCAAGTCCAAAACAAATAATTGAAAAGTCCTGTGCATAAAATTTAAAAAAGAAAAAAAATCCAATAACATTCTTTAACTTAAAATAACCCCACAAAAACTGCGCTAATATAGTAGTCACTAGGCACATGTGGTTACTGGACACTTGAAATGTGGCTAGTCTGAACTGAGATGTGTTGTAAGTTTGAAGACACAGTGCAAAAAACAGAATGTAAAATATATCAATGTTTTTTTCATACTGATTACATTATGATATGACAATATCTTGGATATACTGTGTTAAAGGATAATATTAAAATAAATTTCATCTGTATCTTTTTACTTTTTTAATGTTGCTAATGGAAAGTTTGAAATTACATATATACCTTGCATCTGTCTTACATTGTGTTTCTATTGAACAAGGCTGCCATAGAACAGCCCTGACAGAGGAACTTCATGATTTTTATGTCATCAACCCTAAGCTTTTATATTTCAAGAAACTAAAAAGGCCCTTGATAATGAATAATAGTGTTCTCCATTTCTGAATCTTTCTTTTCAAATTACGAATAACCTAGTTCTTTGATCCTGGTTCTGGACCTAATAGCTGACTGAAAAATATTAATGCAGATAGAGGGCTTTACTTCTAAAGTTGCTCCTTAAATTAGATTTTGGAGTACATTAGCTGTTAGTTTACATTAATCTTCAACATAATAAAAGCATGCTTCTGAATCTGAAGGCCAAATTTACACTGCCTAAAATTTTTTAATCTAGAAAAAAAAGATTAAAAAACACTCCAATGATAACTTTAATCCTGAAAGTACAGTTACTTTAAAGTAATTTTTTGGGGTTATATGACATATATTTCTAGGTAGATAACAGATCTTTGCAATCAAATAAAAGAAGTGGCAGAGACTTCAAAAATGGTCACATACTGGAATAATTACGCAGATACTCATCGTGAACAGGATTCACACAAACCCATGACTAACACTAAGTATTAGTTCTTTAACGGTATTTACTGGGTACCTACTATGTGCCAGGTACTCCACTAAATAGTGGAAATACTGGTAAGCAAAATAAAATGGGACTCTTGCTCTCATGGAGCTTATGCTTTAACAGAGAAAAATATTAAATAATTACACAAATAAGAAAAAATGACAGTCATGATAGGTGCTATGAATAAAGTGCATGGTACTGCAAAAGCATATGATTAGGGGCATCTGAGCGAGTTTGGAAAGCGAGGGCAAGCTGCCCTAAGGAGGATCTCAAAGGGAGAAGTTGACAAGGAGTCAGAGGGTTAGAAAAGGGAAAAGTCCATACACGGAGACACGGCGGGGCCAGCCTATGCAGCATGTCTAAAGGCCATTGGAAGCCATGGAAAGATTGATCCTAAGCTGGAGAGATGCACATGATAGATCACTTCTAAGTTTTGAGAAGACCCCCTTGGGCTGCAGCATGGTAGTCTGGGGAAGGATGGTATTCTGGATGGTGGGGGGTGGAGGGTGGGGGATGGGCAGAAACAGAGGGACATAAAGGTTTAAATCTATAGGCCTTGGTCATGAATTGGATATATACAGGGCAGGTGGGGAATGTCAGGGCTGATGCCAGGTTTCTATTTAAATAGCTTCTGTATGACAGTGAAATATTCCTAGTATATTTCAAAAGACAGCTCTGAAGTATCGAATGCTGCTAATGGGTTAAGTATGACAAGTATTTATCGTGACCACTGGCTTCAATGACATGAAGGTAACTAGATATTTAGATTGAAGGAATGGGAGAACACTCATATTAAGGTGGGGTGAAGAGTAAGTGGTAAGCAAGAAAATGAAGCTAATCAATACAGATCACTCTTACTCCTTCAAGAAAAGGTTGGTGAAAGGAGAGAGACAGGTTAGAGCTGGAAGAGTGTGGGTGGGGCTCAGTGGAGAATACACAAGAGAGAAAATAAATCAATAGGATTAGGTTTTGAGAAGGTGGTAGGGGATGTGGAGGTCAAAAGACTGGTCTTAGGAGAAAATATTTTATCTCCTGTAAAAGGAGGTAAAGAAATGGGTACCCTGTTCTGCTTTGGTATTTCTGAGCTTTTTCTTTTTTCTTCAAAGGAAAAAAAGAAGCCTAAGGAAACAATGTTTTCAGGCCTCTCAATTTATACTGCCTATAATAAATGTGAATACATAACTTTTTACCATATGTTGGATTTGTGTATTTTCAAAATAAGATCCAATCTGAGAAAAATGTAAAGGCACAGATTAAGTTTATATACGCAGGTGTCAACGTTGTTTAAATCTGCATGTTCATTATGAAAATACAAGGCTGCTTCTCATTACCTGGATAACTGCTGGGTAATAAGATAGACCAGATACATTCCAGTTAGAAACCTACCATCGTTCAATGTGCAGAGATGAAAACGTCCGTGAAGCTGCTTCTCGAGTTAATAATTTGAACCCACACTGTGTGTCCCTGATTCCTTTGACACAAAGGAACCACACCAGAAAGTGGAACCCATACATGAGAAGAGTACGGAAGTAAGAACGCTGAAAACAAAGACAAAATATGAATGACTTTTCCATTTATCTGTAAAGAAGACATTGAAAACACCTGGCTGTAGATAACTGCATTTTAATATTTAATTGACTAGATAGATCTTACATATGAACGAACACCATGGTTCCAAGAACATCACCAACAAAGTATATTAAAGAAACAGTGAGGATACCTACTGCTTAGAGCAGAGCAGAAGCATTGAAGAAGCAGTTACTGATTTCCTAGAGGATGAGTCAGAAAAGAAAAATCACAGGACCTGGGAGAGGCCAGAGCTTCAGCCCATCAGGAGAAACAAGTTTGGGGTTGCTATGAACAAGAACATCTCATTTATCTACATATTTTATGCCTCTTTGCCCCACATATATTTCAATTTCAAAAAAGGTCAGTTTTCAGAACATATTAGCAAAACAAAACACTAAGATTTGAACCTGCAGTTCAATATCTAGCTAATGAGAATATTGACGAAGGACACACAGCAGAGTATCATAATGGTTACAGACTAGAAAGGAGTTTGAAACAAAACCCCAGTCTCTCTAATTAGGTGTAGCAGATATCTCATCAAATATATTTCAGAGACTGAGTTCTTTAATACTTTGGATATTAAACTTAAGTACTTTTTAATCCCATATGAGGATTCATTATGTTATTAGTGATTAATTTTATTGGTAGTAGTAACAGAAAATAACAGTCCATTATTCATTAAACATTGCAAACTTTAAAACATAAGAATAGAAGATAATTATCATTGCATTCAAGACCTGCATACTTAAGATTTAATAAGAGATAGGATCTCTTAAAATGTTCTAAAGTTAAGGTAATAGACCTATAGAATGGTGCCTTACATACATACATAAGCAATCTATTAAGAGTATGTAGAACATCTAATGTCTCATAGTATAAAACAAAGTCTCTTCCTCCTTTTTGCTTTGGCTTTTTAAAATTATAATTTTCAGCATCATTCTTTGTTTACATGGCTTTTTCTACCATCATCGAACAGAATCACAACTTAACAGAGTGATAACTTGACATAGGAGAAAAAGCAGACTTGTACTTGAATCCTGGCTCCATTACTGATTAGCAGGGTGACCTTGATCAAGTCACTTCAACCCCCTAAATCCCAGTTTCCTCATCTAATGCCTATCTCACAAAGTTATTGTTAGGATTAAATGAGATTATATTAAAGCCTATAGCCAGCCAAGTGTTTGGCACAGAAGGTAACAGGAACTCAATAATGTCTTTCTTTTATAAAGGAAGAAAGCCTGAAAGCTTACTTTACTCTCTTGACCACAATTTTGTGTATTAAATAGGGCAGGAAGGAAAGGAAGAATAAAATACTTTCTATGAGGCAAGTAAAACAAACTTTTAAAAATGATCTAGCACTTCTCATTTATCACCTAGAATCATTAGTTATGTTTTGATGCAAATATGTCTTACCTCTCTAAGTAGATAGGGCAGAAACCTCATCTTAAAATACTTTGGGAATCTCACAACAGTTGCTCAGTGCCTTCCATATAAAATACTTCCAATAAATACTGGTTGACTGATTAAACCTCCAAAAGAGCATTTATTCTTAGGAAAGGAACAAATAGAAATTGAAAGATAGAAAAATAAAAATTAAAGGTAAAGAAACAATACCTATAAGCTACTCTCCTTGAATAACTTTTTTTTTTTTTTTGAGACAGGGTCTCACTCTTACCCAGGCTGGAGTGCAGTGGCGTCATCATAGCTCACTGCAACCTCCAACTCCCGCGCCTAAGTGATGCTCCTGCCTCAGCCTCCTGAGTAGCTGGGACTGCAGGTGTGTGTCACCACACTTGGCTAATTTTTAAATTTTTTGTAGAGACAGGGCCTTGCTATACTGCACAGGCTGGTCTCAAACTCCTGGCCTCAAGCAATCCTCTTGCCTTGGCCTCCCAAAGTGCTAGGATTACAGGCGGAGCCACCATGCCTGGCTCTCTGAATGATTTTTAATGTGATTTGGGTGAGTTTATTTGTTAGCAAATAAAACTATTTATAACTGCTTTTGCTTGGATGTTAATAGAAGATGTTTTGTTTTAGGATAATGGATATTTTTGAAAAAGCATAAATATGTGTAGTTCACATGAAAATCTTAACTTATATGATTTCTGACATTTAAAAGCATAACAAGGTAAGCCACAAATAGGAGGATTTTGTTTTAATTTTTAAAACTTGGGAAAATATCTTAAAATTTAGGAGACATCTAAAATACATTATAGGATAGACTTATTTAGTTAAATAAAGCCAACCAAGTCTTAGAGTAGCCTTATATGAACTTCTGAAATGGCTATTTAAAAACATGAAGAAAAAAATATTGTTTTAATATTTCCAAAATGTTTATGAAATATAAATAAGGAATTCACGTGAAATTTAAAGCTGACTGCTAATTTCATTATCTTAAAATAAGAAGTTCAAAAAAGTCCCAAGACTTAAGCAAAGACTCTTCAAAGAAAAACTAAAGACATTAAATAACCACTAATGGATTCTATTTTTGGATCTTTTAAAAATGATAAATTCAAGAATACCTATACAGTACATAAATATTACTGTTATACAGAATACATGGGACTATGAACACATTTAAGGATGCTAATGGGCTCCACCAGGGCTGTATCACGTTTATCTTCCAAGAGAGCAATAAAACAGATGGTAGGATCAATTGAGAATGTATAAAAATATTTAGGGAAGATATGTCAGAACACTAAGCAATAGGCTATTGAAGGTGCCATTTGCTATCTTGATCAATTCTTATATAATTTTCTCATTGTTCACAGACTGGTCACTATGCAAGGGGCTTATATTATCTGCAGCACATCAAGGGAAATGGAAAGCCATGCTGCAGTTTCCTGGACCTGTGGCAGATGCTTGTCTCTTGGAGACCTGCTATCAGACAGGTATAGTTCTATGAGAATAATCTGGACTTGAACACCAAGCCTACCAAGCAGCAGTTATATATAGCGTCTACAGTGGACAACTGCTGATCTCTAGTCAGTGGATCGAGTTATCCTTTCTTTCTATAGAATGGCGGCCAATTCTGTAGGGACCAAAGGCACTAAATCAAACACTATGTTTTAGAGATGGAAGAATGGATGAATGAAGACAAGATATAAATACATAGTTCTTGGGATAGATCCCTTGATGTCTGGCTAAGAGCAGTATTAGGTAGAAGATTTAGACCACAGCACAGTCTCATTTTAAGTACCACTGTATTTCCAGGAAAAATATAAAGAGTTTTCAACCAACACAAGTTCTAAGTGAAAAGAATTTATACCACTAAAAACAAAAACAAAACATATGGCTACTTTCTACTGTCACCAACAATAAATACAGGTGCCAACTATCTCTTGCCTAGATTACTTCAACAGTTCTGTAATTCTTCTCTTGATTCCTGTTTCTCCAATCTATCTTTCTTGCTTCACCAAGCAGATTATCCTTTTTCCTCCCATTAATATATTTTTTTTAAAAAAAGGAAAAAATTTGTTCACAAAACTATTAAATTAGTATTGGTTTATTCTTATTAATTGTTTTTGTTTGCAAAAACAACTTTTTATTTGTGTTTTCTGCACAGATAATTATACCATACTTGCAATATCATAGTTTTTTTTCATACTTCCTAATATTTTAGGTATTAGTCCATGTTATTATATAGTCTCCATTATCATCAGTTTTATTGGCTACATATTTCATCTAGGGGATATAGCTATATTTCCTATTGTTGGAAAGTATTTTAGAATTTCTAGTATTTTATAATTGTAAATAATATGCTGAACATCTTGGACACATAATCCTTTCCTTTTCGTATCCTCTGTGCATCAGTAAACTGATGAAGTTGGACTAGCTAATCTCCAAGCTCTCTTCCCATTTTAAATCCCCAGGAATGTGATATTCTCTATGGTTAATAGATTAACCTTTTGCAAACATCGATGAGAGTCCACAGAGTACAAAATACTGGACTAGATGCTGAGGATATTAAAATAATTTATTTCCATGAAAAGGAGAATCTAGGCTTCTACACTTGAACTTAATCTTTAAGAGGTTTTGTGACTCTGTCATCAATATATGTTGGAAAAAAATTAGAATTTCTTCATATCTTATTCCGGAATCATTACGGGAAAGGATCAACTTTTTATTCCATCAGTTCTCAAAGTCTGGTGTGCAAAAGAGTAACCTGGGAAATTGTTAGAAGGGTAGATTCTGTGTCCTACCCATGGAGTCTTCTAAAGTCTTGATTCAGTGTGTCTGGAATTGGTCTAGGAATATGAATTCAAAAATAAAAACCCCCAACCAAAAAATCCAAAAGAAACCCTCTCCAGATAATTTTGATCATGCATTGAAAAATACTGCTTTATTCTTCCGTCGGTCTGACCGCTTTAGTAGATGAGCTATTGAGAACACAATGGACGATTACTGGACTTGATATACTATCCCTACATTTTAAAGTGAAAAAAATGATTAAAACAAATTACATAGAATAATTCCTTAATAAGATATTTTTTCCTCCAAAAGTTATTAACTCCAGTTTTTCTAGCATATTTTACAAAATGAAGAATTTAACATCTTCAGTGATTTTTTTTTAATACCCTAAAAGGACAGTTATAAGCTTGTCAGATTTTCAGGCATAGTGCTTTTCTAAGAGAAACAAAGTTAAAATAAATTTAAACTTTGAATAAAACTCAAAATAGAGCACTTAAATTTACCAGTATGAAAAAAAAAGGCCAAGTTGACTGGTTAAAAAATGCATCATTTAGAAGTTTGTCTTATATTATAACTGAATGGAGACTCTGTGTCTTAAAAAATATTAAAAAAAACTGCTTGCATCCTAAGGCAAAGAGAAGTTCACATCCTTCTTGTTTATACTCTTACAAAAATAAAACAAAACAATTCTGAAATGTTCTAATCCTTTGTAAACTTTCCAAAATTAAAAAAATTATTTTCTTTTCTTTTGGAAGGAACTTCATTTTTAAGAGATAAAACATAAAAGCCTACTTCTTGCTAAATTTATATGTAAAAGAGGAAATAAAAGCTGCTGCCCTATGCCAGTTAATGAAGTCTCACCTGAGCAATTGATTCTTTTTCCAAATGAGCTCGAGATCCACATGCAATAGCCATTTGATCCTGAGGAGAAAAAAGCAATGAAATAGTTTTTTAATATCTAAATACCATTAATAATAATATTTTCAATGTGAATGTCTCATTTTTAGAAATTTATTTAAAAAAAATTAACATTGCAAATCTTTTAAAGGTTTATTGAAGAGTTCAGAATACATACAGCTTGAGAAGCCTAATCATACTTATGAAGAGGACACTGAATTTTGCTGGAATAGAGCTACATATAAAGGGCATGTGTTACTTTAAAACTGGTATCTTTAAATGATGTTTTTATGAATAAAAATACTACATCAATACTATTTGAGAGAAAAAATTAGTAATATTAGAAAGAAAAGGGTTATCTACAGATGGTATGATTTACATACCTTGAAAATCCAAGAACAGCAATTAAAAAACTACTATAAAGAATTTTAAAAGATTAGTGGGCATAAAATGAATATATATATAATATAAATATGTTAGCCTTCATATATATAAATAATCAGACGATATAACAGAAGACAGTATTTATAAGATCAATAAAAAATAAAAATTCAGAAATAAACTTTACAAGAAAGGTGGCAAGATCTAAATAAAGAAAATATGAAATGCTAACAAGGGAAACAAAAGAATCTACTACACAGAAGGTCATACTGTGATCATGGGTGACAGGATGTGATAATAGCAGTAAAAAGTCAGTGCTCCCTAAATTAATCTATGAATTTAAGATACTAATAAAAATAGCAAAATGACTTTTTATTGAACTACACAAGCTGATTTTAGAGTTACTATTAAAAAAATAAACAAAACAAAACAAAACAAGAATCAGGAAAATTCTAAGATAAGGAAGGACTAGTCCCCCAAAATTTAAAAATAGATTATAAACCTACAATAATTAAAACTAAGGTACCGGAATGTGAATAGACAAATCCATGGATGAGAATGGAAAGACCAGAAACACACATTAAAAAGCCATATGAGTACTTAGAATATGATAAAGGTGACATTTCAAATCAGTGGGAAAAAGATAAACTGATAATGGTGCAGGACATCTGAGTAGCTATTTGGAAACCAAATTAAGTTAGACCTAAGCCTCTTAACTGAATACTAGGATATAGTCCAGATACAGCCGTTTTAAGTATAAAATATCAGAAATCATTTTGTAAATGATCTCAAGGAAGGCAGAAGGCTCAAGCACACAAAACCCAGAAGAAATGATATGGCAATTTGACGATAAGATTTTTAAAAACTGTGTGACAAAACAACAAAAATCCAACGATATTCGAAGTTTAAAGACAAATAAACTGGAAGAAAATACTGGCAATTTATATTACAGCAAAAGGTTAATTTCCAAAATGCATAAAGTGCTTCTATGAATTAGTAAGAAAAGTACTCAACAATTCAATTAGATAAAAGGCAAAGGCTACAAACAGAGTCCACAAAGAGAAGTGAAAATAGCTCTTAACTGAAAAGATCCTCAGTCACAATTATACTAAAAGCAATGCAAATAAAACCTATCAGTTTTTATGATAGCATGCCTGCCACTCTCTATCCACAGCAATTTCATAAGTTATCAAAATTACAAATATACATATAACTTGACCCAGGATTCCAATAATTCTTCCTATAAATACATTTGCATATGTGTAAAATGACTTTCATGCAGGTTAACCATTTCAATATCGTTGGAAGCAGCAAACCTGCATATCACCCAAAGGGGCTGGCTGTGAAGCTGTGAAAGAATGAGGAAGTACTTTTACATATAAATATGGCTCAATCTCCAACATACGTTGTTAAGTGGAAACAAGGGAATAGCATATGGTGCTACGATTTGCGATTATAAAAAGAATACATATACAGACACGGCTTCCCCATAAAAGAAATGGATGACATTACATCTGGGGGTAACTGAGAAATGAAAGATGGAGGTAGTTACACTATCTTCTTATATAATAACATTTGAATTTTGAACTATTCACAAAAGTAAAGTGTTCATTATAAGAAATTGGCAAGTATATAAATTTACATATCTGATAAAACTTTAAAGCGAAAAGTTATTATCTCACTACCTAAAAGCAGCCGCTGTGTTGTAACGTTTTTATTTCCATGTGCTCTTTTTTCCTCTGCATTAAAATAAAAACATAGCTGAAATTTATTCGTGTATATTATGCTCCTTTCCACCTAAAAATTTCTCATGTTCAAGTTCATTGCTTTTGAACTTTTTATTATAAATATCTTCAAATACACACAAAAGTGGGGAGAATAGGAAAATGAAGTCCCATGTACCTACCACCTGGCTTCATTAATTATCAACAAAAGGCCAAATTTTGCTCTGTGTAAAGTCCCTCACCATCATCCCACCCAACCTGGGGTTATTTTGAAACAAATGCTAGACATCATCTGTTACAAACTGATATATATTTCAATCATAATATCGCTATTATACATAAAACATTAACATTAATTCTTTAATATCATCAGATATACAGTTTTCAAATTTGCCCAATTATCTCATAAAAGTTTTCAGTTTGTTTCAATCAAGGACCCCATAAAACCCACACAAATTGGCTTTTATTTTTTCTATCTATGGGTTCCCCCCTACCTCTTTTAAATTATTTTCTTACAATTTATTTCTTGAGGAAACTCATTTGTCCTATAGTTTCCCAGGGTTTGGATTTTGTTGATTGTACCCCTGTGGTGACATTCAACATATTCTTCTGTCCCCTGTACTCCCTGTAAACTGGTAGTTAGAGTTAGAGGCTTGCTAATATTCAGGTTTGATTATTTTTCAAGAACTAGTCATTAGTAGTGTTGCACGGTAGTTTTTCTTTTTTGTGTGTCAGCTGTAAGGGCAATACGATATTTCACCATATAGATTTATCAAACTTTGACCACTACCTATTCACTGACCATTTCTAATTTCATGTTATTATAAACAGATGCCTGAAAGAACACTTTTGAATATAAAACTATCTGTATTTCGGATTTCTTTCTTTGGAGACAGCCACAGAAATAGAATACTAAGTTAAAAGTCTGAATTTTTTTAAATGTATATGGGCCAATCTATTCTTTAAAAGGCTCTTTACATTCCCACTAACTGGGTGTGATATTGACTATTTCATCAAATGCTTGTCAGTTCTAATTATTCTAAATTTGCTTATTTAATAAGGCAAAGATTTAACCACATGTGATTTACCTTTTTTTATTAAATAAAAAAGTAAATTACACTCTAGCCAGGGCAACAGAGTGAGACTCTGTCTCAAAAAAAAAAAAAAAAAAACAAAAAAACCCAAAAAGTAAATTAAATAGCACTTACTATTTGCACTATTCTAGGGATCAGAGATGCTGTGAAAAGGCCCCTCTTCTAGCAAAGCTTACCTTCCAATGGGACAGAGAACACTGATTAATTTACACAATACTTAGCTAAATTCTGTCTTATCACAGGGATACAGATTTCCACATGAAATCAATTTCTATCCAACAGGTCCATATTTCTTTAAGAACCAAAATTTTACATCTTTTCAGCTATAAATCATTCTAAAATCTTATATGCTTTCCTGACTTTTAAAGCAGCATTTTCTCTTGACAATCACGGGGATATTAAATTTCTGAAAATTTCTGTGGTTAGCACAAATTATGGTTGTTAAGATCAAGGTTTTAATCTTCTAAAACAGGGGTCAGTAAACTGTGGCCTATAGGGTCAAATTCAGCCTGTTTTTGAATTGCCTCTGAGCTAGAAAAAGGTTTTTATACTTGTAAAGGTTGTTTAAGAAAAAGAAGAAGAGAATACCGCTTCAAAGACTGTATGTGATTCACAAAGCCTAAAATATTTATTCTCTGGTCCTTTACGGAAAAAGTTTGTTATTTCCTGTTCCAGGAGATACCCACTTCTGACCTGGGTTTGTTGCCATTAAATCCCTGCTCTGATAGGCAGCTCTAGTTCTGAGCCACCTTCTCCAACGATTTGGGAAACACAGTTTGAGATTTGTCGAGACAGACTTTCCTGAAAGTTTTCTGTATTGTCTACCTCTTTTTACATTTTCAAGACTGCCCTTAGACCTCAGCAAAATGATTGTGGAATTGCCTGGTCTCTAAAACAAATGATTTTGGAAGTTAAGGGTTCTCTTTTGGAAGCCTGGTCTTCTACCCACATATTGAAGGGGTGAAAACAAATACATTAGCCTGTTAGACTTGCCCATGTGGTCCACAAAAAAAGGGGAAGCACCAATTATCATGTTCTTTTAAGGAACAACCAAAGTATGCATACACATGTGAAACACTGGTATGCTAAAACCGCAACTGGCCAAGGATTATACTGAAGACAAAGAACATTGAGGGTCATTAGTAAGCAATCGCTCCAGACTGAGTTATGCGTGTGGTTAATATCTGCTTCCTACACTTTTTAATGTAATTTTACCTCATAACTCTTTCATATCCATTACCTCTAGAAATCTGTGGGCTTAAAAACCTAAAAGCTAAACTTGTTAGAAGTATGTCTAAATGAGAATTTAAGATTTAAGTCATGGCCTGAGGAATTACTCTGTGATCATGAAATAGAGACTTTCTGTCATATATTTTGCCTGTTCAGGGATTTTCGATTCCATTTAGAGAAGGTAAAGCACATTTTTATTAAAGGAGGTAGAATAACCACTGGTTAGGAAACTGAAAATATGGGAGGAAAGCTGTGCACATTAAACAAAAAAAGATGTGGGAAAAGAAAATAAAAATTAAACGTTTAGAACTAAAATGTAAATACCCTATTTGTGTGTATCATACAAAGCTCTACTTAAATTACATACTTTTAGTTTAAAACCTTAAAAGAACAATTATCTTCAGAAAAATTGTAGGCAACTTTTCTAAAATGACCTTATAAAAATCATCAAACCAGAACATGTGACCTGGTTACTCTAAGAGGAAATATAAGTAAGAAGTCATAGTAAATTTCTTTTTGTTGTAATTAAACAAACAAAAAAAATCAGCTGAAAAGAAAGAAAACATTAGAAACCACTGAAAAGTTTACTGGATAAATTACTTAAATGGTGTAAACAATATTGTAAAAGGCATTTAAATTAACTACTGCCATCTAGCGAGTCAGTCCTATAATTACAGGACTTGATTACTTCGAAACCCATGTTCCTGTTTCATTGTTTTCAGAACTACTCCACTCTATTTTTATCAGGGCTTAGGGAAGTATATACAAGGCATACTTATCAAATCTGTGGCTTAAGTAAATTGAGAAGAGAACAGCTATTGCATTTAATATAGAATAAGAACCTTCAGAGACTGAAATCTAACAAGTTGAAGTTTAATAGAGATAAACAGCCACACTTCCATTCCTAAACAAAACAAGGCAAAAGAACACAGGGACAAAAAAAAAAAAGTATCAGTACAGGGATGAGGGAACAAGGCCCAAAAGCAACATATATGAGAAAGAGCTGGCAGTACCCATATGAGGCAGCAATGTAATGTGGTAACCAAATCCACATACACTGAAGCATCTTCAGTGGAAAATATAAGAAACAGAAATACGCTATGTTTAAACACTGGTAGAACTACTGACAGCCTAAAACAGAGAAGACACCTGGAAAACAGCTTTGACTCTCTGAAGGGCTATCACACAGAAGTGGAGTAGACTGTTTGGTGTAGCTACAAAAGAGAGAACCAATTGAAGGGGATGATTAAAAGGAGACAGATTTGCATTTAATGTAAAGAGGAACTTTATAACTGAGTTGAGACAGAATGAGCTACTTGGGCACCACTAGAGCTATACAAGCAGAGGTTGAAAGATCACTTGGTATTATTAATAGTTATCTGGTCTGCTGCTTGTTTGTGTACATAAAGGATATACTGTCTATGTCTACTTTTGTGCTACAACTGAAGAGCTGAGTAGCTGCCACAGAACTATCTGGCTTTAAAGCTGAAAATATTTACTATAAGGCCCTTTACAGAAAAAGTTAGGCAACACCTGAATTACATAATTAAGATTTCTTCTCATTTCTCTATGCATGTTAGCTTCAGAATGTACATTTTCTGAGATTGCTCTCAGAAAACTGACTGACAGTTTATAAGCTTTCTCAGAATCAGAATCATCCTAACACAAAAACCTAAACTATGGATTTTGGAACTTCAACTACTGTCATTTATCTGCCTTCTTTCTACCACCTCCAAATATATAATATGTATTGATAAAACTTAATAAATTGAATTCAAATTAATTCAATTGAGGTGTGATATTCTTTTAAATAATTAGGCATACTTTAAGATGCTGTAAAACCAAGGCTTTGAATTAACAGTTTAATCATAATTATATGCTTTAATTCTTTAAAACTCTTAATATTTATAGTAACAATGCAGTAAACTGGATTATGACAAGTAAACAAGATAGTATCAGAACTTTACTTTTTGAAATAGTATAAAAGAACTGGATTCACAAGAAACAAGTTCAGATTTTTTTTTTCCTGTTATTGTTTGGTTCACTCCCTAACTTTGGCTAATCATTTAATTTTTCTTTGCCCTACTGTAGAATGACATAAAGTTAACTGTTAAAAATCTTCTGTACCTCCCACCCTCCCTCCTCCCACTCATGGCTCTCCAAGCCAGAGGAATAATGCAGGAGAAACATTTAGCAAGTCTCTGTGGGTGCTCTGGGGAGAACCAGGAGACTCAACTGAGTAACTTAACCAACTGGATTTTCCTTTTAGTCTATCATGATTTACTAAAAGGTGGGAAAAGAAATATTTTTCTAGTAAGAGTGAACTGTAACATATCCAATAATAAATTTGTATCATGGTATAAGGCAGAACTGTCCAAGAGAACTTTCTGTGATGATGCAGATGCTATCCAATAAGGTAGCTGCTAGCCGCAAGTGTGTGAAATGTGGCCCATGAGTCTGAGGAGATAAATTTTTATTTAATCTAAATCTAAGTAGCCGCATGTGGCTAGTGGCCACTGTTTTGAACAGCGCAGGTGTAAGGGATATTTTTTTATAGCTAATTCTTTTAAGCATTATATTAATTCACTTAGTATCTTAAAAATAATATCTGTTAGCAATAAAGGGGAGTAGGGGTGGGTGATGGTTTGGGGAGAAGCAAAACTTCACAAACAGTAAAATTAAATAAGTAAATATTTCTAGGAAGTAAGATATACAGTGAGTTTTTTTATAATTATTAAATTTGGGGGGTTTTGTATATATGTTTACTTTTTTCTGTTGTTTAGTTTTTGCTATAATGAAGATATTATTTTAATAAATCTATAAATAACATTCAGTTCTAAACTAGGTCTATTTTATTCATAGATAGTTCTATTTATTGATCTTATTTTGGTTCTCAATCTGTTTCCTTAGTTCTGTAATTTCTCTTTTAATATCATTCTTGTCTTGTCATCTCACCTTTGAACACCTGTGTTGTTGAATTCCCATTTTCATTACGTATTATTTCTTTAGCCAAAATGCTCACACGTAATTTTGTCCTTTTCCTTGGATTACGTTGTCTTTCAGGTGGGGTTTATCTTTCTTTCGTATGAAACTTTCTTTAATTCTTTTCTTGTAGTAATGTGTTGGTGTAGCTGCCATTTATTTTTCATTTTGTCATGATTAACATGGGCAGCTCTCCTACAGAACAGGTGAATTCTCCTTGACATACTTTTACCTTTTCCCCCTCTAAACTAGAGCTTCAAGGCCTGAGTATTCCTGGCATGGGGGCTGAAGGAGGAAGGACCCTCCCTTGGAGCTCTATGTGGCTTTGGTGGGTTATTTGTGTTCCCCTTGCTTTCCTGAGATTTTGTCAAGTGCTCCATACAAGGGCACATTCCACTGAGTAATGGATTTAGACACATGGGTCTGTGCCTCCTACTTAGCTTTAAGTCCTAAAAATAGCAAGCCCTAGCAAGTTTTCTTGCTTCTGCTGAAATCCTGCCACATAATATGATGGTAGGTAGGTGTACTGTTTGATGTTGTCCAAGGGTGCTATTTCATTCTATTTGACTCTTTCCAGATTGGGAGGTATTTGGTAAAAAGCTCAGGATGTGGCAAATTCACCTTCTTTCTCTAAATGGCTTTTGAAAGGTAGGAGAATGACAGTAGGATTTTCTTTCTTTCCTTGACTTCTACTTTTTGAAGTTATAGCATGAAGTTTTACATAATCTTTTATGAGTGGTTGCTGCTTGTGATTCTATTGTTGTTTCATCAAAAAATGCATTCTGTGATCCAGCTTCATTTCACATCTTTGCTTGGAAGTCTCTTTTTAACTAAAAGCTGGCCTATGCTTTTAAATAAAAGCTTTAAGTGAATATGCACAATAAATATTAAAACTCTGGTAGAAGCAATTAGAAATCAAAACAGAAAAACGGCCACAATATTAAATAAGTAATTGTCAAGTCAATCTCATAAAATCAGTCAATGTTTGTAACAAAATGATCAGCTCTTCTTTAGGACTGTAATATTTATGCAAGAATTTCACACTAAAATCCCCCAATTTTTAAACTTACAGGTAAATTCACTTTTAATTTTACATTAGACCCCCTGTATTCTTGATTGAATCTCATTTAAACTATATTCTTATACTCACAGGCCAGGGCTGTAGATCATTTAGTCCCTTTTCTAATTTCTCGACATCTGGAAACTTTGTGGCTCCATCAGCATCTGCCATAAGGATCTTTTCTCCTCGAGAACTGAACACACCCTGTATTTAAAAATTTCAAGTAAAGGAAAATTGCTTAAAATTAAGGTTAAATTCAATGACATTTCAGTTTGTTCTGTTTTACTTAAAATACCTAACAGTGAAATATTAGGTATGAGATGGCAGGAGACCAAAGTTCACTGAAAACAAATTACTGTAAATTGATAAAATTCCCCCTAAATCTATTTATTACCTGTCTTTATTATTTTAAAACCTTTATGAAGTCATACTACTAATACCTTGAAAAATATCAACATAATAAAACAGGTTTGGACAAACTAAAGATATTCTACATTGCTAAGAATAAAAAAGTAAAATACTTAATATATATGTATTTTATATGTGTCATAATGTTTAAAAGGGATCCAGGGCTGTTTGGAATCACATATAAAGTACATGTTTATGAACAGGTTGAACAATCTAACATATAGACTTGCTATGAAATACATCATAAGATAATAGATGTTTAGTATTCTTTATTATAGTATCTAAAGTATATTAAATTACTTGAATAAAGAAATATAGAATATCACTAAAATTTAAAAATTTAGTTACAGCCAAATGTTATTTTATGTCATTTAAGGCATCTGACACTTAGCAAAATTAAGCCACTTAATTTTTGACTGGTCTGTGCAAATTATGGCTCTATAATGAGTGCGTATTTCACACAGAAATAAACTGCACATCAATTCTTACTTTCTATGGTGTGTTTGAATGAATTTCTTATTTCTTAGGTGCAACTATATTTATGGTTTGATACAGTAAAGTATAGACAAGATATCTACAAATATAGGCAGAAATGAGATCATTTATTCTTTGGTATAAATAAGTCTGCTAATCAGTATCTGTAATGTCTTTTTATCACATCCATTAGAATATGTATTAAAAAAGCAGAAATAAAAATGTTATATTTAACATCTGAACAACATATATGAAATTTTAGAAAAGAGAAAACATTACAAGGTATAAAAACTAAAGCTATTAGTTTGAAATGGAAAAAGAAAAGCACAAGTGACTAATTATTTCAATGATACATGGGAAGGGTGAACTGGAAGCTATTATTTAGCATTAATGGAAGACCACCTAGAGCCCTCACACATGCTTAAGCCTACTCTCCCATTCTACTATCTGTGGCCTTCATATCACTGTCAAACTCCTTGAAAAAGTAGTTGACCGTAGCGGCTGGCTCCCATCCATGTTTCCTCAATCCATCCTTTATGCCCTCTGACTATTTCTCATGTGCCTCATTTCCTCAAGGAACTTCTTGGTTCTCCTTTTTCTCTATGACTTCTTCCTTGCCAGGGTAATGGCTTTCAACTATCACCTGACATACGTGGATAGCTCACTCACACCCTCTCGCTCTTCTGGATACCACTACTAGTAACCTCAAATGTAATATGGCTCAAACTCAACATATTGCCTCTCACACCAGCTCCCCCTCCAGTGTTTCATTCTTTCTATTAATGGCATCATCATCATCCTCCCCCTTACCCAAGGCCACTGGTACTCATTCTTCTCCCAGATCACCAGATCTAATTCTACCTCTTTCAATAGCAATCGCATTTGTCCCCACCTTTTCTTCTCTCGTGTCATTATCTTAATCCAAATGAATATTCATTATACCTTGCCCTACAATGCCACGCTCACTGCTGGCTGATTAATTTTTAAGTGTCACTCAGTCAATGTTAAAAAGTTTAAAAGCCCCTAGTCTACAGTTCATGATCTGAACTCACCCACTACTCCAGCCTTATCGCTACAGCCCAGTCACATGAAGCATCCTTTACTTTGGTCCTTTACTGTGGCTTGTTCTTTCACACCTCTGTGCCTTTGGTCATGTTCATTCTCTGCTAAGCTCCCTGTCCCCCACAGCTTTTTTTGTGTAGCTAAGTCCTAACCTTCCTTGAAGACTCCGTTCAGAATTTACCTCCCCTGGGAAGTCTTTTCTGCTTCTTCCAGATGGAGGGTGGTGCCAACATTTGCACATACTTTTATTGTATTGTATAATAGCATTTACAACACTATATGGCAATGGTCTGTTTCCCTACTAAGCTGTGATATCTCAAGGATAGAATCAGTGTCTTTCATCTCGGTTATCTCTAATAAAGTGCAATACTGGCTGAATAAACAAATGGACAGATTTAAAGCCCATTTAAATTGATGATATTGCACCAATCCCACCTTCTCTCTCTTTCACATATCCTGTGACCCCGTGGGAGTGAATCACTGTTTCTAGTGCATATCCCAAGAGTTCCTACTTCTGTTTTTCTGGCTTTGCTGAATAGCATGCCTTTTTCTCAAATCTTTCTTTATAGAGTTATCAGAGGGGTTAAGAGGATGGATTTCAGAGTTAAATTAATTTAACCAAAATCTTGACTCTACCTCAACATCTTTGTGAGTTTGGATAAGTTACTTTACCTATCTATGCCTCACTTTCCTCATCTATACATATAATCAAAATAACAGCACCAAGCTCATGTGACACTGTGAGGAGGATCACATGTCATAATTATGTTGAAGTGGTTAATTTACTCTCCAGTTCAAAATAAACAATCGGTACATGGAAGCTGGTGTTCACCATCGTTGGAACCCTGGCTTCAGTGACATCTCTTCCGTGAAATCTGCTATTTCTCTCATATGGCTGAGACTGCTAGTTACCTACCCAAGACCTACTCTCTCCTTCCTTCCTGATTTGGTTGGGAATAAAAATGTTAAAAAAACAATGCTCAGCCTTCCTTGGAAACAGGGGTGGCCCTGTGACACTACTCTGGCCTATAAAATGTAAGTAAAAGTTGTCAGGTGGAGCTTCTAGAAAAGCTCTTTAAAAATGGTCAATCCAGCTGGCATGCCTCTTTTAAACTCTGCCCTTCTCCTTCCTGTTTGGAATGTGGACGCAATAGCTAGTGCTTCAGGAATCACCCTGTGTACCTAAGGAAGAGGGAGTGAAAAGGTAGAAGCCCAGGTTTCTGATGACACTGTGGAATTGCTGAACGAGTCCTGGAGTGCCTGCCTCTAGGCTTCTTTTTATGGGGGAAATATAAGTAAATAAACCTCTAAGTAATTTAAGGCACTATTATATGGGTTTTCTTTCACATATCTTGATTTTTGAACTTTCTTTCAGTGTATCTTGATTTCTACCTGATATACCTCAGCTGAAAGTAATGTCTTCTTTCTTAACACTCCATCTGTATGTCTCTCATAAGTACAGTCACCTTCCTTTTTATTTATGCAAATGCTTATACTATACATCTCATCATGGTAGAACCAAGTCAGATTCATCTTTGTTCACACTATCAAGCATAACACAGTGCCTTCATACAGTAAAAAACAAAAGCATTTTGTAAATTGCAATAAATAAATACATAAATAATAAAAAATAAAAAATAAAAAATAAAAAATAAAAATCACAATCTTATTATCTGGTGATTATATTAAACATACACAGAGGTAGATAACATTTTAAACTTTGATTAAGATAAAATGCATTTTTATTAATCACCCAGTATTTTATAGTTATGACATGATATTTTTAGATTTGATTAAAAACATATGAAGTTATTTATTAAGAATATATTGTCATTAACTTGAATTGCTGGTATTCAATCAGCCAGCTGTAAACGTACATGAATAAGTCTGCAAACGAGGTTATTCAAAATACCTCTTTTAGATAAAAGATGTTGAAAATATGTATTACCATCCTAACAGCTCCGCCTTTCCCACGATTCTTCACCAGCGTTATCACTCGTATTTTGTCACTTCCATATCTCTGGCAATATTTAAAAGCCACCTGTCAAATTATATAAAAGTCAGAATAAGATTAAGTTGGATTCTAAGAGAGTTATATAAACTGGGTTTCTCATTTTGGCTCAAACACTGCTATTGAAGTTCATCCCTTCTTGTGACAAGATTATATCCACTGTACATTCTGGTGGCCCAGAAAAGTCGTAGAATTCCTGGTGCCAGGATACGACGCTGACCTGCTACGCTGAAGGTACGATTCAGTTTCCTACAGGGAATCACCAGAATAGGTAGTGATTTTCTCTTGATTCCTCTACCTAAGCCACTGAGCTGCTAGAACAAACAAAAGTTGTGTGCTCACTGACTGGCACAAACTTGTGATGGGCCCTCAATACTGGTTAGCGACGTGTTTACTTGTTCAGGCCAGCAGTTACTCCCCAGAGAGGATGTTTGTATCCTGGACCATTTCCCCTCAATTTTTTTTCTCTCAGCAGGTATGTACACTCTGACTTGTCCTCTTCTGAACCTTCAATCTCTTCCTCTCTCCACTGGGTCCACAGCCTCAAACTTGCTAAAGCCACAAACATCCTATAATCTTCCCTTTGACTTCACAATTATCTTTCACGACTGCCACCACTTTCTGATGTTTAATCAAAGTCATGAAACAATGATATACATACGCCATCTACATTTCTCCATCACTCATTTATTCTTTTTTTTAAATTTAAATTTTTAAATTTTTTTGGTCTTTTTCTCTTTAATTTCAAAATATTAAGAGGGTATTTTTGTTACATGGATATATCCATTGTAGCATGGCTTACACCCTTTGCTTTTTTTCCACATGCCCTTTCTGTTTACCTTTACTCCATCAAGGTACCCTTCCTTCTGACAGTCATTTCCATACAGCTTTAAAGTCATCTTTATCTGGTGTTTGCCCTCCTCCTCTAACTGTTCCTCTTCAGTTTTCATCACAAACTCCTTTTGCTCAACTTGCTCCTTAAATGCTGATAATCCCTACAAGGACCAACCCTGCCCTATATGACCACACAGCTTGTGGGCAACCCTGGGCCATCTTCTTTTCTCAATACATAAGCTCAGTGGGAGCCACTGCATGGGTTTAATTACCACTTACATAATGAATCTCAAATGTCTGTCTATAGTCCAGGCTTCTCTCCTGGGTCACCTACAGAAACCACAGAATTTCATTCATCTCCTCCGCCTATTCCTGCTCAGTCCATATTCCCCACTGCAGCAAATGGCATCACCACCTCCCAAGTTGCTCAAGCTAAGAGCCTGAGGATCACTTTCCATTTCTACCACATGTCACAATTCTCTGGCTACTATAACTCATCAAATTGATTTCTCAAATGCCTCTCAGCTCCATGCCATCCCCGTATCTTACTGACCTCATTCAGGGCCTTATCCCCTGAAGTCTCCACGTCTCTAGCCTGACTCCCCAATTCATTCCCCAAAGTTTATGAGTAACCTTTCTAATATGGACATCGGTTCATGTTTGCCCTGTTCCAATATCCTCAATGACGACCTATGGCTTAGTATGAGTTCCTTATCATGGCATGGGAGACCCTTTGTGATGTGGCCCTCACCTAACCTTTTTGCCAGTTTCTGAGGCTGCTCCATTAGTACCTTATACATCAACAATATTTGAGATTTCCAGAACATACCATGCTCTCACACTTCTATGCTTTTTCTTGGAACACTGCCGTCTAGCTTCTTCACCTATCAGGCCAGCTTAAGACTCAGCTGAAACACCATTTCTTTTTCTTTTTTTTTTTTTTTGAGACAGAATTTGACTCTGTTGCCCTGGCTAGAGTGAGTGCCGTGGCGTCAGCCTAGCTCACAGCAACCTTAAACTCCTGGGCTCAAGCAATCCTACTGCCTCAGCCTCCCGAGTAGCTGGGACTACAGGCATGTGCCACCATGCCCGGCTAATTTTTTCTATATATATTTTTAGCTGTCCAATTAATTTCTTTCTATTTTTGGTAGAGACGGGGTCTCGCTCTTGCTCAGGCCGATCTCGAACTCCTGAGCTTAGAATGATCTGCCCACTTTGGCCTCCCAGAGAGCTAGGATTACGGTGTGAGCCACCGTGCCCGGCCCATTATGATAGACTCTTTATAGAAAGTTGAGGTTGTGCCCTGGAAATTCCTTAATGTAAAAAAGCTTCATATTATGGGATGTATATATGAATGTGGGGGACCAATCCTCAAAAGCAGTCTTGAAAGGATATTATTATTGTCATCAAAATATTTAAAAGTCTGAGTATTTTCATCCAGCCTTCACAAATATCAGTTACTTCAAATCACTTTTATATCTAACAGTTCACCTCTTTTGTTTATTAGTAGGATACCGAGATTTAGATTCCAGCTATTGTGTCTTTTATAAAGCTTATTAACCTTCCCTAGTTTCCTCTGGCTATCCAATAGCCTCATATTTACCTGGCATCACTATTTCTCTATAGATTCACAGATTGTCAGGACTAGAAAACTTTTATTGAAATCTCTTCATTTTATAAACGAAGAAAATGAGGTCTAAGAGAGATGATGGCTTGGGCCACATGGTCAATTGGTGGTGTCGAAAGGCCCACTCTCTGGGCCTCCAGTCCTGAGTCCAGCTTAACAACACACTGCCTCTCCCCTTAACTGTGACTTTAAATTTCTCTCGTCTCAGAATTTTAAAGCTTCCTAATTTAAATTTTAAAAGAGACTCGTTAATTTGCGCATTCAACTCCCCCAAATGGAAATATTGCACATTTTCCTTCAAGGCCTTCATGGGCAGAGTTCTACTTGAAGAGATACTGATATTCTAGTTTCCAGTCACAGAGGTGTACCAGAGCAGCTGTGGGTATTCTCCCTCCCTCCCTCTCTCTCTCTCTTTCTCTCTCTCCCTACCTCTCTCTCTCTCTCTCTCTCTCTCTCTCTCTCTCTCTCGTCCCCTCTAAACTAATGATGTCAAAGGATCTGGCACTCTTTTTCTAAGCTTCTTGATATCCCTATTCCTATCATTTCTTTCTGTAAGAAAATATCTAATATTAGTTCTTCACTATAAATGGAACATTAGACCCATACAATACTTTGACAAATATGTAGGCCAGGAAAAAACTAACTTAAGAGTTTATATTTAAACAACTTTTGAATATCCTGATAATCTCTTTAAAACCTCTCATGTTTAATTGTGATTTAATACTTTTGAGAAAAATGAATACCTAGTGTGTGTATTGGGTAATGGCTGATTGTAATTTTACAACATTTACGTCTGCAAATACCTGGTTATAAGTAGCTACTACTTAAGAATAGCAGTTCAAGAAAGATACATTGGAGGGATCGACTGAAGTGAAAAGATCTATCAATACAGATTCAGCCGTGGTAACAAAGACCTAAACTCACAATACTAGCTTAAATATACTAGAAGGTTTTTCTTGAGAGATTAAGCAATTCCTGGGGATATGGTTTGAGGAGCCTAGGTGTCATCTATCCTGGGCTTCATGCCTTTGTGTGCACGGTTGAAGATAGCCTACCAGTTCTGGGCCCGCATTTCAGCAAGAAGAAGAGGAAAATGAGGGTGAGGAGAGCACAGCCATTCTTTTTAAGAGCACATCCTCAACGCATCACATCTCACTTCCCATTGGCTGGAAATTAGTTATGTGGCTACACCTCGCTGCAAGGGGTGTTGGGAAATGTGATCCTTAACTGGGCAGCCATTTGCTCAGAGCCCTATTACTGAAGAAAGGAAAGGAAGATGGGATACCGGGGAACAACCAGCAGTTTCTGTCACCTGTAAGAGATTAAGTAATAAGTAACATAGAAACTTTATTATTTTCATCTATTAAACCAAAATAAATTTATCTTTATACATGAAAAAACCATGAGGAAGAGCAGAAGTGACTGTCATCCCACACAAATACCTATTAAAATCCAACACGACTATGGAAAGTGGTTTGAGAAATCAAAAATTAGTCATCCTAAAGTTCTAGAAAAATAACGTGAGAAAAGGCCCTGCTAGGCCAGAGCTCGTGTGGTATTTGACCTGAGCAGGAAAAGAAGTTGCCAGAGAGTGTGCTCAAGGCAGAGAAGGATGACAACAGACTGCTGGCGGTGGAGCTGGAGGCATCAGATACGTGCACTTGGCTCAGTAGCAAATCTTTGACTATTAGAATTGAGAAGTGGGCAGAGTCGATCCCCCTACTGAGAGAAGGACAACTACAACACAGGCTGCAGAGACTGACCAGAATTCTTCACCAGAGGCTCCCCATGGAGGCAGAAGAGGTGCAAACCACTGCTGCATGTAGCACAGGGGCCACTCACTGTGAAGTCCACAGTGAGAGTAAGGCAGGACCCTGGACTGCACCATGACCAAGTGAGGTGCTGGAGAGAAATAAAGCAGGAAACGAGGGAGAAGGAAAGAAGTCAGGAAGGACATTGTCAATGATCCTCATTTGATGTCAGGAGATCAGGAAAATTAATACAGCCAGGTGGGCAAGCCCAGGCAGTGGCAGCCACCATAGTTAGGCTCATGGGCAAAGTCACCACTCTGGGGTAAGAAGCCATAACATCCCAGAATCAAAAAGTCCTCTTAGTAGACTAAGATTTCTGACTCCTTCTAGGTATTATTGAAACTTTGCTCTAAAATTGAGAGGAAGAGATGCAGACCCTGATGGTCTCTTAACCTTTTTTAGGACTACCTTATTTCAATATTACCAATCAGTTGAGAAACAATAGTACATACAAGAATCTTTGGCACTAAAATATGTATGTTTTTGACATAGATGTTCTCCTCTTTACCTTATTTAAGAAATACTTGTTTTATCTCAAATTGAAGATGGCTTTCTCCCATGGACCTTTCAACTTCATGAGTCAGTGCACAGTGCCTGAGCTTCAGCAAGAGGAACACAGATTTCCTGGTTCACTGCATCTGAGTGGTGCCTCGATGATAAAGATGTAGTCGTGGAAAGGCAAAATTGTACTAACGAAGTGTCAAACACTAGAGCAGAAGAAAAATCAGAAAAATATTACAGATCAATATTCAGTCTTGAAAAATGAGATGACTCAAAGGCTTGAGGTCATAAAATATCAGTAACGACAGTATTCTATAGGCATAGCAAAGTGCTCTTACACATTGATCTGATTGTAACAAACACTGTGGAAAAGGCACCATTTCATAGGTAAGCAAGCAGGCTTAGAAAGTTTTAGTAACTCATCTAAGGTACCATGACCCAAATATTGTAAAAATAAGAATTAAATGCAGATGTTTTAACTCCATGTCCAGGGATCTTTGCCATGTAACACCTGGCTCTTCTGAGCTTTAAGCAACATCATGAGTTTTCTTATTTGTTCATACATTCATTCAGCAAATATTAGCTGCTTACCTCCTATGTGCCAGCCACTGAGAATGCTGTGACTGACAAGACATGGTCTCTGCCTTCACTGTAAGCTCACAGTCTGGCAAAGGACAGAGGCACGTAATCAAAATGGGCCATTATGAAACAGTGAGATGTACGCTGCAGTAGCAGGAATAGAGCAGGCTGAGGGAGCACCTGTGAAAGGCATCTTGCCAAGTGACTTGGAGAGGCTTCCCAGAGGAATCAATGTTTACACTGAGTCCCCAATGGTGCATAGGAGTTGAAGGGCTGAAGAATGTTCCACGCTAAAAGTAAAGCATATGTAAAGTCACTCCTGAGAGGGAGGTGACCCTAAGTCAGGTCCAGAATAGAGAAAGACCCAAAGGGTCTACAAATCTAACTTAGTGTTCCCATTCCTACTATTTGGTTAATTAGAGACACCATCCATCCATCTCTCTATTCATCCATCCGTCCATCCGTCTGTCCTTCCATCCATTCTTCCATCCATCCATCTATCCATTCTTCTATTCATTCATGCTCTCTCCCTTCCTTTCTTCCTTCCTTCTGTCCTTCCTTCTATCCATCTACTCACCCACCCATCTATCCATTTGTTCCCAGTGGGTGCTAAGATACTTATTGAATTAATTAATTAATTTTAAAAACCATTATTGAAAGACCTAGTATGTGTCAGACACTATGCCAAACAGTGTGGAGGGTATGAAGATACTTAAGACATGTGCACACATTATTACAGTGTAAGCTGGGTGGAACACGTGTGTTAAGAGATAGATGCCCTAAGAATTTATCACTGACTGTGAGGTTATTATATGGAAGGAAACCTAAGTTTCAGTGATAAAATTAATAGGCCAACAACAGACTGAACGTTCTCTTTTTCTTTTGTCTGTTTGCTTATTTTATTTTGTTTTGTTTTCTGAAATTTGTTTTTCAACAGATTCTGTGGCAACAGCATCCGGGCCACTGCTAGTTGAAGTTGCCAAAACTCCCGGTGCCAGCCTTGGGGTTGCCCTAACTACCTCAATGTGCTGTAACAAACAGGTCATTGTCATAGACAAAATCAAATCTGCAAGTATTGCAGACAGGTGAGTATTGTAGAAATTACCTACTTTTCAAAACTGCAATGTGTTTAAAAATACACACACACATACACATATATGTAATACATATACATATACATGCATAGACACACACAATTAAAAAACAACTCTCTTGCCAATTTATACAAGTTTCATGTAGGGAAGCAAGTTACTATCGTGGGGCTTAAAAATTCTCCTCTATCGGCCACCCTGTGATGTAATTTCACCTCTTCCAGATGCTTGGTGTGGCCTTTAGGCAATAGGAAAAAAAAGTCAAGCAACCAAGCAAGTTTTCTTACTGCGTCCCAGGGTAATAGGACATAGTTCTTGATGTCGGGTAGCTGAGCAGATCCTTATTAAGCCCCATGCAGAGAAGTCATGGGTTTTCCTGAATTGTTAACAATTAAATCCTGCTACCATAAAATCTTATTCCTTTTTTTCTCAAATAAATAAAACAATATTTTTAAAAATAATGCAATCTTTCAAGAAAGGTCTTATTCTGTTAATCTTTAGATTTCACAACCTTCAAGACCTAGGTCTCTTAAAACATCATTCATTCTAATCCCACAATAAAAGTGAAATTTCTTGTTCCTAATTATTATTTTAGACTCTTGTAAGGTAAAAGGGGAGAAAAACAGAAAAGACTGCCTTCTCACCTAATAAGTTATTTTACAGCTCCTGGTAAGAAAACTCCCATCTTCCTTAGCTACAGCACTCCAAGTACATCAACGTGGGATTATATTTTTAAATGGAAGCGATGACTTGAAATGCTTTTGTCTTGAGAAGTAGACTATTTGCACTGGAAACTTATAGATATACTGTACCGGAATGCCCGTCTCCCCTGTATGTTTCCAGCCTCTTCCCCACGTGCCCTCGCCCTGCCTGAAAAAGCTCCAACTGTGGTGCAGTGGCAGTCTGCAGCTCTGTGGTCTTACCCTACATTCAGTCCTTCCCAGTGACAGCCATTGATCCAGGGGTGTTCTCCACGTCAGTGGTGCAGGATGCTTTCAGTTTCTCCCTCTGTTTTTTCCCACTCCGCTGTGGGTAACCAGTTTAAGGAGCTGTCCACTTGACTGGTACGTCGGGGTGCTGACTGCTGTGCTTGCTTTTCTCAACTCACTCAGTAGCCAGTCTCTTGAGTTCAGCAAGCTGTAGCAGCTACGCCCCCGCCCCCAGCCTTCCCCTCGACTCATCATGCAGGCCTGATTTTATTCTTCATTGGACTCCTGCATAATTTCCATCACCATCAAGAGCCTTTGTACTAATAAATGTTTAATTCCAGAATAACGAAATACAGCGCAGTAATAAAGGACTGGTGATCTGGGAGCTTGTGTGAGAGGATTCTGAGGAAATTTTAGCTGAATCTCCCCAAGTTATTCTCATTCCCACATAAAATAGAACCTGATCCAATTCTGTGAGTCACCTGTCTTGAGATTCTGACTATTTTCCAACTCCTATTT
>CAUYSK010040118.1:0-18644 GCA_963575035.1 Avahi laniger | reverse complement strand
CACACAACCTCAGACTCCTGGGCTCAAGCAATCCTTCTGCCTCAGCCTCCTGAGTAGCTGACACTACAGGCATGCGCCACCATGCCCGGCTAATTTTTTTCTATATATTTTTAGCTGTCCAATTAATTTCTTTGTATTTTTGGTAGAGGCGGGGTCTGATTCTTGCTCAGGCTGATCTCGAACTCCTGAGATCAAACAATCAGCCCGCCTCGGCCTCCCAGAGAGCTAGGATTACAGGCGTGAGCCACCGCGCCCGGCCTTATAATAACATTTTTGAGTCCTAATTATATGCTATGTGCTATCTGTGATATGTGCTTTAACATGCACTATGCCATTTAATCTTCACCTCAAGCTACAGGGGAGCCATTACTTCATTGTTGTTAAAATGGAGAGGAAGGGAAAGGAAGTAGCTGGCCCAAGGTCACACCGGGAGTTGGAGTTACAGCTTGAGGCCAGAAGGTCCCACGTGGGTCCTTTAATCTGTCTACCAGTGTCTCAGTCAGTTTGGGCTGCTATAACAAAATACCACGACTGGATCATTTATAAACGACAGAAACTTATTTCTCACAGTTCTGGAGGCTGGAAGTCCAACATCAAGGTGCCGGCAGATTCGGTGTCTGGTGAAGGTCTACACTTTGCTTCCAAGACGGTGCCTTGCTGCTGTGGCCTCCCACAGTTGAGGGGACAAACAGGCCCCCTGGTGCCTCTTTCCTAAGGGCACCAATTCCATTCATGAGGGTTAGGACTTCAACAAGCCTTTTTTAGGGGATACAATTCAACCCATAATAGGAACCTATTTTATTTTATTAGGATTGGGGACTTTTCTGCATTCCTAGGTAATTTGACACTGAGATTTTCTGGAAGCAGAGTAGCGTAATGGAAAGAGTACCCCACTGGGACTCAAGAGGCCTGGATTTGAATCCTGAGAGTGTTTTAGTCCCTCCATCCCTCAGTTTTTCCATCTATAAAATGGGGATAGGTAACAAGAGCAGTGGTCTGGTGTCCCCCTTCTCTCCTCTTTTTACTGGCAGGCCTTGCTAAGTGAAGGGCAGATGGAGGCTGTGGCCAGCACAAAGCCATCTCCTCCACAGGCTAAGCTGGCTAGTTAACGTCTATGGCCCTTTCTCCCAGATCTCTTGTCCCATGACAGGTGGCAGAGCACGGCCCTTCTCACAAGTTCAGGAGAAGGCAGAGGAAGGTGGTGGCAGAAGCCAGGATGAGTTTGTACCCACACTGGTTTCTAGGATTCCCAAGGACACCCTGGTATTTTATGATGGTAGAAGGGAGGGAAGCAGGGGGGCAGTGGCACCACCGGGTGGCATGATGCCGTGGAGAGAAGGCTGAGCCACAGAGTGTGTCTCTCTGGGTCCAGCTGTGCAGTCACCAGCTGTGCGAACAAGGTGGACTCGCTTCTCCTGGAGTCTCATTTCCTCCACAGTCAGGGCAGAGTTCGATCCTGTGTTCCCTGAGCTCTTGTCTGCCCCTCCTTACTTTCTCTTGATTGGTGCAGAGTTAAGGCAAAGACCAGTGAGGCTTTTAAAAAAATTTTGCTTGTTTGTTTAGTCCACACTCATTTCCACCTTTCTCAGACTCAGATACTGCTTTGGAAGCATGGAAGAAAAGTTCAACCTTTGCTCATGCTGAGATGAGCGGCTTAACATCCGCAGCTCCTCAGAAGTTAGGGAATTATATGTTTACCAAAGCTGCTCATCTTCCCAGTGTCTAGAGGCTGCAACCTCTAACGCTCCCTGACGCTGATACCAAGAGAGTCTGTTGGTAATTCTTCTGAGCGTCTTTGCTCAGTGTTCTTGCAGCGAGTGGTAGTGTGTGTCCTTCCGACTGCCTTCCGTGCCTCAGTCTTCCTGGGCTCCTTGACCCAAGTCTTGCACAGTTCTTTACCCTATGTGAGGCTTATTGGTAGGAAAATACAGTACATAAGAAGGCAAGTAAAAAAGAGATTGGAACTACATCCATGCTTGTCTGCAGATCAGCCATGTCCCAAATTATACCCAGAGACAGAATCCTGATTTTTACCAAATTCTCAGGTATTCGAAAGATAGAAACAAAAGAAGATGCCGCTGTTGGAGCCATCAGCTATCATGTTCTGAGCAGACCTGCTCAGCCTGTTGGAAGATGTTTATTTGCTTCTGCCCTTTATGAGTTGGTTTTTAAAGAAACTGACTAGCTCACTAGTGTGCAGTGATTTGAAAAACATCTTTCTTAAATGATTCTCTTTTAAATGGACATCTCTTACCTTGTAATACAGATCTTCTTCTGAAAATTTGGCTTTTACTTTTAAATATTTTGCTTGAGGTATATATTATGTTAATCTTGTTCCTTGCTTAGAATGCTTGAGGTAAAATTTATCTTCCAATTACGATTATGCCAATTTCCTAAAAATGTGCAATAATTTTATAGAGGAGTTTAATAAGTGTTTATTTAATGTCCAACACTAGATTAGATTACATTTGAATGGTAATAACAGAAGAATCTCCAAATTGCAGCTGCTTAAAGAAGGTAGAAGTGAATTTCTTTTTTACATTTAAAAAGCTAGAGTCAGTTCATTCAGGGATGGTATGATAGATTTTCTTTTAAATGTTCTTTTACTGATGCAGCATTGAAATCCTGAATTGGAAATGGTGGTCTGTGGCATCTGAGAACAAGATTCTTTCATCCTACTTCTCTGTCACATGTATTTTCCTTTCCCATGTACAGCCCATGGTCCAACATGGCTGCTCACTTCCAGCCATTGCATCTATCTTCTACCCAGCTGTAAAGAGAAAGGAATGGCAAAGGGTAGCCCCTTTCCTTTAGTAAACTTCCTAAAAGTTGCACACACCATTTCTACCTATATTTCATAAGCCACTTAGTACCGAGGTCATAAATAGTTGTAAAGAGGACTAAGGAAATGTGGATTTTATTTCAGTTTACCTTGTGCATAGCTTGAAAAACCAAGTGTTATTATATTGAGAGAATGGTAGTAGCCTCTGCTTAAGCTGTGTGCCCCAAGCTAAGTGGGATGTTGAATAAGTATAGATTACCCCAACCTGGCCTAAAATTCCCTCCATTCTTTGGTCTCTACTTAACCTTTTGAACCTCATCTTTCAATAATCTTTTCATAAATATTCTAATCTCTGATACATTGACCTTCTCTCAGTTCCTCGAACGGCCCTTTCCTGGCAATCAATCTTCAGCTGTGCTATTTGTTTGGTGCAGAATGCTCTCCTCTTTTCCGATTCCCCATCCCACTTCATGTTAAACTCTGACTTTTCTTCTAGATCTCAGCTCAAATTCCACCTGCTCAAGGGCCTCTCTCCCAGCCAGTCTGTGTAAGGTTCTGCAGTGACATGATCCTATAAAATGGTATTCTTTTCCTTCCAAAGTATTGGTAACTGTCTTCAGTTATACACCTAGTAATTATCTGAGGACCTTATCCTTCCTCCACTAGACTATAAATTCCTCGAGAGGAGAGATCGTGCCTGTGTTTTCATTGCTAAACCTACTGTGGCTATCGGAGCTCAGCATATCATGAACACGCAATAAATTATGTTTGAAGAATGAATGGATGCATCAGTAAGCTACTCTTAGCTTAATATTAATAGTAAGTTCAGCCTCCATATTAGTGAGAATGATTATTTTCTCTTACTAATCAATTTGTCTACTGGTTGTCCTAGTTCATTTTCTGTTGCTATCATAGAACACCACAGACTGAGTGATTTATAAATAATAGAAGTTTATTTAGCTCACAGTTCTAGATGCTGGGAATTCCAAAAGCATGGCACCAGCATCTGACGAGGGCTATCCCATGGTGGAAGGTGGAAGGGCGAGCCAGAGAGAGAGAGGAAATCAGGCAGAACTCCTCCTTTTATCAGGAGCGTACTCCTGAGATAACTAACCCACTCTGATAACAGCATTCATCCATTCTTGAGGGAAGAGCTCTCACGACCAATCACCTCTTAAAGGTCTCACCTCTTAATACCATCAC
Source organism: Avahi laniger (assembly GCA_963575035.1). Taxonomy (NCBI): domain Eukaryota; kingdom Metazoa; phylum Chordata; class Mammalia; order Primates; family Indriidae; genus Avahi; species Avahi laniger. The sequence goes on along the minus strand of CAUYSK010040118.1, from coordinate 14,659 downwards.
AATAGCAACTAAATTTCAACATGGGTTTTGGATGGGACATTGAAGCCATAGCACTAGTTAGCTTTGAAATTTTTCTAATTCACTATTTTGGTCTGGTCATGCAAATGAGGGACTCCTCATGCAAATGACTTCACTCACTATGTATCAGTTTTCTCATTTAGAAATGGGGATGATAAGAGCACCTGTCACTCAGGTCTATGTGTTGGTTTTAATAGGCCACACTGCACTAACAAATCCTCCCAAAATGCAGGCAGTCAACACAACAAAGGTTTGTTTTCATCTGCACAGAATCTGCTGAGTCAGCTGGCTCCCCGGGACAATCACTATCCATTCACTGACTCAGCAGTGATCTAGGACACCTCGAACTCTTCATGTTGCCGTTTCAATGCATGGCTTTTGGGAAAAGGTGAGCTCAGGGAAGGCGCTTTTAAATGCTTCAGGTTGGAAGGGACATATGTCCCACCTGCTCACAGCCCATTGGTCAGAACATAGCCCCACCTAATCACAAGATGACGGGAACATTTGGGAGAGCCTGCGGTTTCTGAGTGGGCAGTAAATGTGTCCGTTGTGGAGTAACTGTAACCATTAAATAACTGATGATGGTGACGATGATGTCATTCTAATAGATGTTTCCGTGAGAATAGAAGTTTCACTTCACCCCTACCGCCCCCTCCACAAACCAACAGGTACTTATTAGTACATAATAAATACACTCTACATCTGCTGAATAATAGAACACAAAGAAAAAACCCAAAAGCCAACCTCCAACGAGTGATAGCTGTGATGACGGTAATGATGATGGGTTCCAGCGAAGGAGCAGTAAATTGCAGGTAGAGGTACCCCAGAGGAGTCTTCCTGGAGATGCTGAATGCATTTGGACTGGCTGCACAGGACAGAAAGGATTTCAAGGGGTAAGGAAAGCAGTCAGAAGGGAAGATGGGGGGAATTGAAAATAAGGGATTAATATGAATAACGTTTCCAAGGTGTCAAATGTCACGTGTGAAGGGGGCAATTGCATGGGGCCGGCCACCAGAAAGGGACAGAGGCAGACATGAGAATTCCCACGAGGGAAGTGTCTTCAGCATTAACTTGCTGATGGAAAAGTTGTCTTCAACTAGACCGAAGGTGCACCCCATTTATCACCTAGTTTCTGTCCCCAAGTGGCTCTCCCCCTTTTCTCTTCCCACTTTCCGTGTGCCAGATCCCAGAGAAAGAAAGAAGCTCACATTTTTCACTGATTCTTTCTGGTATTTAGCGAACAAAGAAAGCCTTTTCCTCCCAGCCCCCAGACCTACTCTATAATTTTTGTATACTTTGTAATAAAAATATGGAAAAGTGGCTTTGAAACAAAAATATCATCTTTATATTTTTTTCTGATGCTTTCATCTCATCTCCTTGTTATGCTCTAATAGCTGGCAGGGTTGGGTTAGCTCTCTCTGGGCCTCTCTCTCTCTGTCTCATCTATTTAAGGAGAAGAGATTTGTGAGAAGACCTTTGATTTGTCTTTTCATCTGTTATTTTTCACATTTCCAGACAGTGAGCAAATGTCATTGGACTTTGTTCCCTTTTTCTTTCCTGAGTAAAAATGTTCTTTCCATCTCTATGGAAACCCTCTGGAAGTGCTACCATTATTTTTGGTAGAAGCCACTGATTCTTTATACTATAGGGGGTTTCTCCCTGCTGTAAATGTGAGGCATTGTCATTGGATGGGGCCAGATTCTCCTAGAGTGTGTTCCATGTTTCTTCTAAAAGTCAGGTTGCTCATGCTATCCCAGGAAGGAGGCAAGGATGTAAAATTCATGGCGGAACTTAAGGTGAGGGATAGTTTTCAAGATGCCCCAGCTCAGTAGATGAAGCTCTAAGCTGAGTCTGAGGAAACTTCGGGTAAAAATAGTGACCCTGGGTGGAATGTGGTAGCTACCAATATTGCACGTCATGGGCGAATCTTTCTGAGAGTGATTAGGAGCAAGAAATGAAGACCCTTGTGGAATGGAATGGGACATTAATCAAGGAAATTGGAATCCTCGTGCTTTCTTTATGCATGCTGGAATAAATTAAGGTAAAAACTAATCCATCATGGCCACTCCAAGATGCAGGCATCTTGCCTGGAAAATGAAAAGCGAAGGCAAGGAATTGCATCTGTTAGTGAGGCTCGACCCAGCCGAATTAATAAGTGCTTGGAAGGGGTCTGGCAGCCAAGTGAGCTGTTGGCTTGTTGATATCACCCTAGTGGTCTGGGAATTTGAGATAATGGGAAAAGAGAGGGAGGACGGGGTATAGCAGGCTGGGAGAGAGCAGACTGTATCAGATGCCCACGGGAGCAGAGCGCTTAGATGTCATTAAAAAAAATGACCTGGCTAGCAACGAAGATTGATGCTAAGAGAAGAAAGAAAAAGGAAGGGCCTTTTTGAAAGTGCTTTTTGCCTTCCTTGATCAGGAGGTAATTTATTTACTGCTTAACATGGCAGGAGATGCAAAATGAGATTCCTGGGTTCGAAGGGAGGGTTTCAGAGTTGGCAATCATTTAGGGGCTTAAAACAGAGTTTCCTGAACCTGTAGGGCAAGCAGGTATGGAAGTTCAGCAGTGTGTGCACAAGGAGGCATTAGCCTGCAGCGGAGTGGGAGGATAGACATCTGGTGGCTGACATGCACATGGATTTAGAGACAGAATGTAGAAGATGTGCAACCAAATCAAAGTACGATACTGAAAATGTAAGAAGGGAAGGTTTGTGGGCCAGACTAGCTTTCCATCAAAATAATAACTTCCATTAATGGGGATTAAACCATGAGTATATTATTTGAGTTAACCCTTATAACAATTTATGAGTTAGATCAAATTATTGCACCCATTTTACAGATGGATGGGCTGAGGCTCAGAGTTAAGTCTGATGTGACAAAAGCACACAGCTAAGATGAAGGGGGTTGAGATTTGAGATACCTAATTCAGAGTTGAAGCTCTCAACTGCTGCCTCTCCTAAGGGACTCCTAGGAGACAGACTATATGTATGAAGGTCAGGTAAACACGTATGCTGCCTTAGACAGCAGTTAAAGAGCAAAAATACATGCTGAAAGCCATGTTGGTTCCCATATACTTTTTTTGACTCCATTGCCTCAGATCCCTGCCCTGATCTTTTTTTGTTTTGTTTATTGTCCTTTTCCCTTCCTTGATTTGTACCCATCTCTTAGACTGTGGTTTTGGTCTGCCTTCTCATTCCGCTTTGCGTTTTGTTTATATCGAAGCAGTCAACATAGAATAGTGGTTAAAGGTGTGGTTTCTGATGCTTGGCTGCCTGGATTCAAATCCCAGCTTTGCTACTCGACAAGCTTTGCTGGCCGTTTGTGATTCAATTTCCTCATCTGTTGTAGTTACCTATGACTATAACAAACCATCCATGACTTAGTGGCTTAAAACAATCACAGCCATTTAGTTGCACACAATTCTGCAAGTTGGCCAGGGCTTGGCATCATCTCTGCTCCATGTGTTGCTGGCTGGGCAGGTGGGCTAGGGTCAGGGAAGAGGGGTGGATGGAGCTTGACTGATGCTGGAGGACGCATGATGGCTTTACTCACACACCCGAGCCCTCGGCTGGGGTAGATGGAACGGGAGGAGACTCACTGAGCCCTTCTTTCTCACTCTCCATGTGATCTTTCATCACTCAACAGTCTAGCCCAGGGTTCTTGACATGGAGGCTGGATCCCAAGAAGGCAAAAGCAGAACCTGCCGAGTCTCTTAAGGTGTAGGCCTGTCATATAATATCACTTCTGCTGCATTTTATTGGTCAAAGGGAGTCATGAGACTACTCGGGTATAAGGGCCAGAGAAAGACTCCACTTCTTAGTGGGAGAACTGGCACATGTGTCAGGGATGGGTGAAATTGTGGGAGACCATTTATGCAGACAGTCTACTACAGGGAGGATAAATGACCCTTCCTAATTGGGTTGTTGAGGGAGGTAGTTCATAATATCGACTTGCTTAATTCCCCCAACTTCCTGAGCTATCAGGAGAAAAGTATAATGAGTTTTAGACTCTGGGGTTCTATTTCGAGATGCAACGTGTACCGGTGCAGATGTGGAGCAGGACGTGAATTCACTGGCAGTAACCCTCGTTATAAGCAAGCGGGTGTGCTAAAGTGAAAAATTAAAACGTCTACCAGTTAGGTGATGTTTCGTTTCCTTCAAAGGCAAGGACGTGCTAAGCTTTTCCAAACACCTCATTCTCTCATAATTGTAATTCCGTTTCTATGAGAGTTTTAAAAAATTATTCTTATGGAAGTGAATTTGTTATTTGAAAAAGGCTCATTTGTCTAACAAATCAGGAATTTACCAAGGTTCTTATAAGTGGTTGTTGTAGACAATGTACAGTATTTTTTGTCCAGTGCTTTTCACAACACCTGAGTCACAGCATGTGACACACATCAGATACATGGGCCCATTCAATGCAAGTGCACCCGTGACCTTGGTTGCGGAGATTAGTCATAACTTCTGAAGAGGATCCCATGAGTGACGGAATATATGTCATCCAAGACAGGATCAGATAAGAGCCTTAGTTAATCCAGTAAGCTAAACCTCTTGAATTTCATGTCATGTTATGGATATGAACAGACTCATTTTTTTTCTTTCATGTGAAATCCTACAAATCTCTTCTTTGAAGCTTTCCGTGCTCTACTCCCCAGACACAGTTAAGCACTCAGTCCTCTGGGCCACCTCCATGGAGGACCACGATATATCCGTCTGACTTAAATGACTCCAAGTATACCTATTTGGTGAGACCCGTGGGGCTTTACTCATAAACAGGCAGTGGGTGAAATTTAGCGGAGAAGGAAGGCAAAATACGAAGACTGAGTGAACAATTTCAGGGGTTTTGCCAACATGAACAGAGATGTCAGATACCTTGCTTGGGAGGTACTTAAGATTTCCTCAACATTCTGGTGTAAATCAGTGAAGAATCATGTAAAGGCCACAAGAAACATTGACGATTACTGTACTTTCTGGGTGACTTAATTTAGATCATGCCAAATTTTTATCTTTAGATCCAATGTCTTGGTAAGATTAGGCTCTACCTCTATACTTCTGTTGTTATTTTATTTAACATACTGTATTGTGTTTGTTTATCCTTCTATTTGGATATGTTACATTATAATAACAGAGACCCCCAAATATAGTGGCTTAACTAAGATGAAAGCTTTATTTCTCTCTCACAGAACTGTTGTTCATCAATGAAAAGTCCAGAGTGGCTGTGGCATCCTAAATGTGGGGATTCTTTCTTTGGGCCCAAGGAAGTGGCTAGAGTTACTGTCTCAGCCACAGGGAAGGAGGGAAGTGAGGCCAGTATAAGCAGCTTGTCTTATAAGATCAAATCTAGAAGTTGCATGCATCACTGCTGCTCACATCCCCTGGGCCAGATTTGGTCATAAGTCCGTACCTGATTAAAGGGAGGCTGGAAAAGGTAGACTTTAGCAAGGCAGCCATGTTCCCTGCTAACACTTGAGTTGGTGGTAGAGATTCTATTACAGAGAAAAGTAGAAAACAGTTATTGCAGGATGATTAGCAATTTATACTCCTCATTACACTGTGAATTCCCTGAGGGTCAATACTTTTACTTGTTTGGCACAAAGCAAGAGCACATTAAATGCCTGTTTAATTCAATCAAATGTTATTGCAGGAACTTTTCCTGAATATGTGTTTATGCCCATGTGTCTCTCTTAGAACATTATCTCCATGAGAACAAAGAATGGTTGTTTGAATTGACTCACCTAAAGCTTTATATAGCAGCTTACACAAAGTGGGCATTCATTTACAGTCAACAGACATTTATGAAGCACTCACTATGTGCCATATACTTTTCTAGGCTCTGGGCATAGAGCAGAGAATGAGACTTACCTAATCCTTTCACAGACATCCAACAAATACTTCTAAATAATCAAGTAAATAATTTAAGAGTACGGAGTGTCACAAGTCCAGGATGCTACGGGAATATATAATATGGAATCCAACTCAGTCTGGAGAGTGAGGGAACCCTCCCCGAGGGAGAACATGTTTAAGTCCAGTCAGTTAAGAAGTAGTTATTGAACATCTCCTATGTCCTGGGTACTTTTCTAGGAATTGTATAGAAAAGGAACAAGGTAAGAGTAGGAAATGCCTGGATAAAAAGACCGAGGAAGAACATTTCAGGCAGAGTAAATATCACATGTTTTGGCTTGGAGACAGCCTGGAGAGAGCCCAGAGTGTTCTGGGAACTGAAGGTAGTCAATACAGCTGGAGCCGAAAGACGGAGGGAAGAGAAGGAGAATGGAACAAGGCTGGAGAGGTGGGTGAGATTCAGATCATGCGGGACTTTGTGGGCCATGTTAAAGATTCAGGTCTTCATTCTACAACCAGTGAGAGGGCTTTTAGGGTATAAGCCAAGGATTGTTATTCATCCACTCATTTTTATTTGACAGACTTCTTTTGGCCTTTATTCTCTGCTGATATAGTTTGGGTGTCTACCCCCTCTGAATTTCACGCTGAAATGTGATCCCCACTGTTGGAGGTGTTGGGGTCATGGGCGTGGATCCCTCAGGAAAGGCTTGGTGCAGTCCCAGACAGGGCAAAGAAATAGAAAGTAAAGGTCTGGTTTATGGTGGTGCGGTTTGCTAAGATCCGTCCCTGTATACCCTGATTTAACTGCACGAAACATCCTCTAGCATACAAATAGCAGAAAAGGAATCTCAGAGAGATATCCAAGGGACATCAGCTTATTAAGCTTGCACTCCCACACTCATAACAGTTACCAAAGTATTCCTCTACCTCCAGCCACAGGGGCAGGCTACCCCGAATCTGAACCCGTGACCAGAGGTAAGTGCATTTGTGTTTTGTTTGATGACAGCCTGTGGTTCATCCTGCCAACCTCCATTTGCAAATCATAGATTTTAGACTAGCACCATGGCATTACCCCATGTTAAAGCTGATTAACCTTTTGGAAAGTGCCTAATGGATACTTGGGAAGGGAAAGCAATAATTTGCGTGGGCCCCTTTCCTACATAGAAGTTGTACTTCACCCACCAGTGAGGACACTCTTTCCTTCGCACTCTGAAATTAAGACTTTGTTATTGGACTAGAGGCCACGTTTAGAACAGTTGGTATACATGGTTCATCTCTCCTGACTTTGTTTTCTCCTTTCCCCAGCAACACTTTGTCTGATTCAGTGGGACTGACAGGCAAAAGATGCTGTTTTGAATGATTGGGGAAGAGATGTGGCACCAGCAATCTTGTCCTGTGGACAAAGTGAAACCAGCTCCTTTATTTCTTTCTATTCTGAGCCAGAATGTGAGTTAAGAGAGGCTTTTAACCAGGGTGTGGAAAGAGCATTTGGGTACCTGTTATGCCTATGGTACCTATCCACTGCCTCTGACTTGTCTGGTTGCCAGAGAAAAACCACCACACGTCTCCCTTATTGGGTTTCTTCTTTCTATCAAGGTTCACATCATTGCCTAATATTTACTAGGGAGCCAGGAGGAGGTTACTGAGACAATAATGCTAGGAACCCTGGAACTAAATGGAAGAATGGTTTGTGTCCTGAGTAAGGCACTTCATGACCTACAGGTGAGAGCACTGGCTAGGGGTCAGAAAACTCGTGTCTTAGTTCTAAGCTCTTCCTCTTGTTCCCTCATCTGGTGACCTTTGGCTGTGGTACTAATGATCCCAGCCCACCCTCAGTTCTTGGGAACCCTGTGAGGATAGAATATCGTAACGTTTACACTCACTGAGCCATGAGGAAGGCCAGGGCTATGAGTAATTGTGAACCTGAAAGCTGATCAATCATTGCATCAACTCATTCACTACAGCTTCTAATCTGAGATATAAAATAGCAGTGAAGGGTGTGGATTGCAGAGTCAAAAGAGCATGGGTTTGAGCACCTGCTCTTCTACTTTTTGCTGTTTGACCTTGAGCAAGTCCCTTAACTTCTCTGAGTTCAGTTTCTTCATCTGTCAAAGAAGAATGGGAAGAATAGTACCTTCCTCTGAGGGAAATGTGACCGTTAAGTCCATGCATGTGAGACACTTAGCACAACACTTGGCACCTAATAAATACTCATTAAAAGGCAACTTTAAAATTTATTATTAATAATAATGATTAGCAACTGAAAGAACTCTTTTAAATACACTAGATGTGGATATTGTTGTTTCCTGGCTTGATTCATTATTGGACCAGCTGATAGTGTCATAGCCATTGATGAAACCTTGAGGCCACAAACCCTAAGATTTTTCATCTCTCTTTCTAAATACGATTCTCTAAAAGTCCAATTCTAATGAACTGAGCTTAGAAACCGGCCCAATCCCATGGCTTGGTAGCCTCAGAGAAGAGGCAATTAGGCAAAGTTCTCTACAAATAACAAAGCTGTGATAGAATGAAGCTCAGAAAACTATTTTGGAAGGTATGAGGTATAAAAGAAGTGCTTGAAGGAGGCTCAAAAGAAGAAAACTTAAAACATGGAAAATTTTTGGTAGCTTTTAGATCCTTGCATAGCAGACAACATAGTTTGCATTCTTCCTCAGAAAGAGAGAGACAGAGAGAGAGAGGTGTGCGCCATTTTCCTTTACAACAGAACTCCAATCACTCACCTCCTAGATCTCTCCCTTCAGGAAAGGAGACCCTCTCTGCAGCCAAAGGGTCAATCTCTATTTGTTTGAGCAATTGAGTGATTCCCTATGCTAATACATTATTTTAGGGGTGGACATGAGACCTAATTCTGACCAATGAAAATAATGAGGTCGGCTGGGGAACTTCTCAGAAAGAATTTTTCCAGAAGAATGTTCTATTTCACTCATAAGCTCAGGAAGAGACAATTTCTTTCCTGCCATGCACGAAGACTGAAACTGTGTGGATGCCATCGTGTGACGGTGAGAAGAGCCACCCTGAAGTAAAAGCTCCTACATTGAGGGTGGTGGAGTCTAAAAGTCAGAGACAGTGATTTCTCTAATGCAGACAACACTCTTGGACACCGTATGCTTCTCCTGAAACTTGGGTCCCGATGTTACCCATGTGTGTCCTTGTCCTTTTCTTCCAATACTGAAAGTTTAGAACTTGGGTAATGCTATTTGTTTAGCTATTGCCTGCTTCAGGGGGGCCAATCATGAAAATTATCTGTTATCTTCAAGAAGCAAATTATCTGAGGGGCAAAACAGTATCTTCTTGCAAATCAGCCGTGGAATAAAAAGAACAAAGTATTCTTAGCCCCAGTACATGGATCCTTGTCTTTGAACTGTCTCATGGTAGCCATGGGGCTTTAGACAAATTATTTTTCTCTCAGCTTCCAAGTCATCATCTTTAAAATGATGTTAATAACACCTACTTTTTTTTCCCCTTGCTGTAAAGGATCAAGTAAGACAGTGTGTATAGAATGTACAATGACACTTCTAAAATGCCATAGGAATGCAAACATCAATGACACTGTTAGCAATTATGATATCTCATCACAGGTCTACAGCTGAGGAGGAACCAGGCTGTTGACATTTTGAAGTGCTTTGACTTTTTTTGTTTCATCTCTGTGATTCACCACAAGAGAAATTCAAACTGATTTTTGTTCCAAGGTAATTTAAGAAGGACAAGCCAGAGGGAGAAACTTACGCTTCTTTCTCTTGGAAATCTTAAGCCCAGTAAAGCCCGATGAAGAGAACTTACTCATCCCTTTTCAGAACAGGTGAGAGCGCTTCCACCCCCTCCCATCCGCATTCCATAGGCGAGATATGGGGAAGTTCAAATGCTTTTCTTGCTGGTGAGAGGTAGAATCCAGCATGGAAACTCAAGAATGATACTGATCATTTTTTGGACACTGGCAAGTTGCTATCCTGATGCAATCATAAGGAAGATGTCTTTTGGGTTTTCGGGGATCCATCTCGAGGGGAGTAGAGAAAACCTTACAACTTCCGCCTAAAAGACAAACTTCAGAATGCCCATGGAACGGGCTGTTTTTCTTGTTTCCTTACGTTTTTGCCATTTTCGTCTGTAGGTACTGCCATGAGGCAGGCCATAGGATTGGGCAGGTTTCTAAGCTTAGTTCGCTAGAATTGGACTTTTGGAGAATCGTACTTAGGAACAGAAATGAAAAAACATAGGACTTGTGATCTCAAGGTCTCATCAACAACCATGAGATGACTAGCCAGTTCAACAATGAATCAAGCCTGAAAACAATATATATAAAAAAAGCTATCAAACCAACCATTTAGTGTTGTGGAAATGGTGGCTCTAAATGAAAGCACCGCTCTCTAGGGGTTGTGTTGAAAATATGTGAATGCAGTTTTGCTTGCTCCAAGGATTGGGAATATTTGTGGCTTTTGTGCTCCTATGTACAGAGGAAATCATCTGACTACTGTATTATGATTTCTAGTTTAGAGCCCAAACATGCAAATATTGAAATGCATAGTATATTATGATAAATGACTTTCTCTTTTTTTCCTTCCTTTATATTAGTTGGGGCATACTTATTTATTTATTCAAATTGCATACTGGTAGGTTATAGTATCTGTGAATTTTATTTCAGAATAGTAAAGAGGATGTGACAAAATAAATGGATGATAACCACTGGTTTACACAAAGAGAAAACTTCCTTGTGGCTCAGCAGAATTCTTCGATTCAGGGCTGTGTGGATATAAGCTCTCTCTTTTCAGAAAGCATTTTGTCATTGCCAACTCCGCCCAGCTCAAAAAGCATTTGAAGAAAAGAAAATTCATTCACTGGCAAATAGCTTAGTAATGAGTCAGTAGAGAGCTGATACATTAGGAGAACAACCTGGAGGACAATTTTGTATGTTTCTGGATAATTAATCTGTTTCATAATTTATAGTCCTGACTACGAATAGGTATTTGCCACATGTGACCATTTTGCCTTCCTCCCAGGTTATTTTTTTGTATAGGTGGTTTATTTCTTAAGCTGTGTTTCTTGGTTACCAATGTTTAAAAGAGCTGAAATCTGTGTGAGTAATTAATGGGGAATGTTGAGTTAGTTTTAATAGGCAAATTGCACTACAGTAAAAATTGCAACACAAGTCTTTTCTGTGTGCTCACAAGATGCTGGCCTGTTCTGTGCATAGGTTGATAGCTCACTTTTATTTAGGATCTTAATCCTGGGGTAACCAGACTTTTTTGAGCATTGCTTTCATGAGCAAAGAAAGTTAGAATACAATTCCTGAGCTGACATAATAAGGTGGGACTGACCATTTTGAAATGCTGTAACAGGCCACCCGAAGTCTGTGTGGGCATGTGTGTGTGCAAAAGTTTATTCATAATGCCTTTTAAAATCTGAAACTTGAGTTAAAAGGTAAATATATTATCTTGAAAGCATAATGCATTATGACATTCTCACTTAGTCTTACTTTAATACAAAATATTCACCCAGCCCGGAAACTGGAACACAAGGAATGAGCCATATGACAGGTCAGCGGAGGTTGAAGAGGTACTCCAGGGTTTATTCCTTTATGTTGGAGTGAGGTGAAACAATGGGAGTGAAACATTTGGTTAAGAGAGTCTAGCAAGTGATGGCGTGAAGTAAGAGCTCGAGACAAAGTCTGTCAATAGAAAATGCACAAGGGGACAAATTGTCAAAAGGTAACTTGTGTCACTATTCCACTTCCCATTTCCATAGAAGTCAGACCTGATGATTTTGGCACTCTTTCCTGTTAAGAAAGGAGGCAGCCTCAGAATCCTTCCAAACACAGAGCTCCAAGAAGCCACTACCAACTCAATCTTGACTCATGAAATGAAGCTTATTTTTTGGCACACAATGGCGTGTCCATTTTAAGTGATGTCAGCAGATGAATGATCCCAGGGGTATAAAGGATCCCAAGCTCAATCTGGAGATATGCAAGAAAGAATATTTTTAATTAAAACAGGGAATTACCTACTAATTATGAAGCTCTCAAACTGGAAGGTATCTCAACTAGTCAGCTTATCCATAGCACGAGCATCTAGAAATATGTGTTCCCTTAAGTTAGAATAAGTAAAGAGTTAAGAGATGTAACATATTTATTATGACTCAGGTTTCTGAGACAGAGAGAGAGAGAGAGAGAGAGAGAGAGAGAGAGAGAGAGAGAATAATCTTTAAGTCTATAGCCACATATGCTGACAGTCCAGTTAATCTCATGGGAAACAAAAGTCAAAACAAAAATTCAAAATTACTTTTTGAATCATATATCAGTTCTGCCTGCAGACAAGATATAATGATGCCTTTGATTTTGCAGGCATAATTGACTAATCTATCATTTTGTATACAGGAAACTTTTCAGGTTTGCAATTTAATATTTGAATTTTGTGAAAAATGCACTGCAAATATCCAGCTTACTGGTGGTATTCTCTTACAAACACCTTATAGTTTGAGTTTTAATTGAGAACTTTCACCCTAAACTAGATTAAAAAAAAAAAAACAAAACACCCATGGACATTGCAATTAGAAGAATCTCAGTTATGCTTATTAGGAAACATGATTATATAATAAAAGGAGACACATCTCCTTGCTTTTCTCGATTGGGAAACAACATCTCAAAAAAACCTAAATATCATATCTCTGCAATGTCTCCCCTTGGATTTTCTGACTCAATTCCTGAAGCAAATGGATGGTGCTTTGTTCTCCTCCTCAGCTTTGCTGGGTGTGAGATGCTCTGAAGGAAGTAAATTTCGATATTGTGGGTAATTCAATCTTTCAGGGCAAAGACAATGGAGGACCACACAGAGCCTAGAGTCGACTTAGGAGCAAATAGAAAATGCCACAAGTCTATCTACCCCTGGGCAGATTTATGGCTTGGTGTCTGGTGCATCTTTAGATTAACACTCTCCAACCTGTATTGTCTAGACCTGGCAAAGGCAGAAGATTAATGTCAACAGAGAGGCAGCCTGCATTGGATGTTGGAAATACAGAGCCTACCTTTGACTGGGCTATAGATCAAAAAACTTTTCCTGTAGTCAGACTCTGGAAGGAGATTTGCAAATCAGAGAGAGGCATCCGTGTTGAGAGTGAAAAAACAGGGTTCCCAGAAGGAAAAGGAAGTGCTTAAGAACTCAAGAGGAAGAGACCGCAGCAATCTTATAGCTCAACCTGGGCAGCTTCTTGCTCCCGTTAGCTAGAAGTGGAGGCAAGGATGAGCGTAGAGATATTGCCTGTGGTTATAACCTTTGTAACCTTCGTTCTGTGATGACAGACACAAGGTCACCTCCAAGATCTCACAAGCAGAAGTTGGGTGTTTGTTTACTACCATTTACTTCCCACTCGAATATGTGGGTTTAAAAGTTTGCTTTCATCAAAAGAAGCTTACAGGGTATGTTTGGGGAGATCATTTACCATCTCTTCTCTCCTCCCCCGAGTAAAACATTTAGGTGATTTACATCTACGGAAGGCAGGAGGATTAAGATTAATCATAAAATGCACTCTGTCTGAAATATGAGCACAGGCCTGGCTGGCACCCAGAACGGGAGTGGTCAGTGGTCCTGACTTCTGACTGGAAGGGTCACAAATGGATATGGGGCGAGTTTCTAGGGGCTATAATTCATTGCTGGTTTTGACTCATTCTTCGGTTCCCCTGTTTATTAATTTTTCATTGTTGATCTGTTCACTCAACAACACTCTCTTTAGTTCTGAGCTTGGCATTGGGTTTGAAAGACCTGACTATTAGAGTGGGTCTTGTCCACTGTCCTTTGGGTCCCTTATATTCCACTCTCCACGCAGAGCCAGAGTGAACGCATTAAAAATATAAATCGGATCAGATTGTACCTTACCCAAGGCCCTCTTATGGCTCCTGATCTCATTTAAAATAATGTCCACTCTCCTTCCTCTGCCTTCTAAAGCTGAGAGGCGTGGGGCCTCACCTCCCAACCTTATGTCTTACTGCCGTCCCCAGTGCTGCTGTGTGAGCTTTTCCGTCTCCTTAAATTTTTCAAATTTGTTCCCACCTGGGGACATTGCACTGATGTTCCCTCTGTCTACAACCCTTTGGTCCCATATTTTTGCATGACTGGTTCTTTCTTGTCATTCAACTTTCAGCTTAAATGTCATCACATGAGGCTTTCCTGACACCCAAATGACTTTCTATTGTAACACACCATTTTATTTACTTTCTAGCCCTTACCAGTCAAGTAGCCTCTTGTTAATTTTTTGAAATGTATTTCAAATTATTAGTGCGGTACAAATGTTTTGTTACATGGATACATCATATAATGCTAAAGTCAGGGCTTTCGGTGTGCCTGTCACCAGGATAGTGTTCATTGTACTCAACACGTAAGATTTTATTCCTCATCCCCTTCCCAGCCTCCCCCGTGCTTTGTTTCCAATGTCCTTTACATCTCTTCGTGCCCTTGTGTACCCAGGGTTTAGCTCCCGATATTAGTGAGAACTTGTGTTTGTTTTTCTATTCCTGAGATACTTCACTTAAGATAATGGTCTCCAGTTCCATCCGAGTTGCTGCAAAAGACATTATTTCATTCCTTTTTATGGCTCAGTAATACTCCACGGTATATATATATACCGTTTTTTCTTTATCCTCTCATGAATTGATAGGCACTTAGGTTGATTTCACATCTTTGTAATTGTGAATTATGCCGCAATGAACATTCGAGCACAGGTGCTGTTTTGATAAAATGACTTCTTTTCCTTTGGGTAGATACCCAGCAGTGGGATTGCTCTTATTTATTTATTTT